>PVHY01004399.1:33244-94691 GCA_004024945.1 Uropsilus gracilis | reverse complement strand
AAAAAAAAAAAAAAAAAAAGAAAAAAGAAAAACACACACTCCTACTTGCTTTCTTTGTGAGTGCAGCTATTAAAACCTGGGCAGAATATGTAGAGTAGTTTTCTGAGAACTCTGAAAAGTAATTAAATGGGGATGAGGGCCAAAATTCAAACTACCACCAACTAGTGTGAGTTTACCATACCTTTTTTCCCTATCACATAGTCCTGGGGGCAGGCATAGCTGCAGAATTACATGGCTTCACCCCAACTTTCTTACTAGAATACTCAAAAGGGAGTCTCAGGAAATCAAAAAGCACCAGGGAGATTATGGAGAGCGAAGAGTTCATGAAAACAACCCCAGAAAGTTATTTATTAGCTCTATGACTCCAAGATTTGTACATAAATGAATCTTATTTCAACTAGCATATGCAAGAGTTTGGGAAATAAATAAACTCTTAGACTCTTATCCATCCATGTCTTAGATTTACCACTGAGTGGTACACCCCTGGGACAGGTCTGAATAGCACTGGTCTTAAAAACTGAGCTGATATGGTAATGCAAACTGGTCTAGCCACTGTGGAAAGCTGTGGAAGGACTCTCAAACTACTGAAAATTGAACTAAAACTCAATTCAGCAACCCCACTTCTGGGAATCTACCCAAAGGATATAAAAACACTAAAAAGACACCTGTACTTGTATGCTTATTTATTTTTCATTATATATATATATATATATTTCACATCTTTGTATTCCCCAGGGATCACCTACCACCATCCCTCCTTGACTGCTCCTTCCCTTCTCCCACCCACCCCCTCCAGTTGTGTACTTTAGTTTGGTTGTTAGCTTGTTTTGACTTTTCCTCCTGGCCTTTTGCTTGTTCTTCCTATATTCCATATATTAGTGAAACCATTTGACTCTTTTTCTTTCTGATTTGTTTCTGCTAATATAATTTCTTCTAGGTACTTCCATGTTATCATGAATTCATCAAATTTGTCATTTTTAATTGATGAGTAATATTTCATTGTGTATATATAGCACATCTTTTTCATCCATTCATCTGTCTTGGGGCATTTGTGTTGTGTCCATGTCCTTGCAATTATAAATAGTGCTACAGTAAACATCCAATGTACCCGTATGTTTATTGCAGCTCTATTTACAATAGCCAGTATATGGAAACAACCCAAATGCCCCAAACAGATGAATGGATCAGCAAGTTGTGGTATATGTACATACTGGAGTTGTATTCATCAATAAAAAGACAAATTTGATGTATTTGTGATAATATGGATGAACGTAAAAGGAATCATGTTAGCAAAAATAAGCTAGAGAGATAGGGAAATACTTTCTGAACTCACCCATGTGCAGGATATAGGGAAAACAAGCAAACAAAAGGTTAAGAAAAATTTAAAACTTTCAGCAAAACTGAAGCATAAAGCAAGAAAGAAGGGGGGATAGGACTGGGGAAAGGATGGGCACAAGAGATCACAGAGCACGATGATGGTTCATGGTGACATAGTGATGGGAGAACCTTGGGGTAGATAATGATGTAAAATATGTATTTTACATTATTTAAAAAAATAAAATTAATAAAAATTAAGTAAATAAAATAAAACTGAACTGATATTAAGATCAATTATGAAATAAAATTTTTTATAAAGATTACTGTTTATATGTCTATAAGTTGAGATTTACATATTACATATTGCATTTAATCATAATACAATTGCCTACTGAAACAAAAATGTTAATATCCTCCATAGGTTTTTAATAAGACCTGGAATCTCATTATAATATTTAAATTTTCCAGACTACAATCAAAAATTGCATGAGCTATATAGAATTAGGAAAATTCACCTCACTTGGGCAAATACAATCAACAAATATCAATGCCAAGATGACAAGGACTTTCAAATTTTATAATAGAAATTAAAGTAACTATTACAGAAATGCCAAGCAAGCAATGACCTACTCTCTTAAAGCAAAGAGAAAAGTAGAAAGTCTCAACAGAGAATACAGAGGTCAAATAGAAATTTAAGCCCAAATAAGACATAATTGAATCACAGAATAAGGTGACAAAGGAGTCTAAGTGTAACAATTAATCACTAGAAATTATGGAAACTAAGCAAGAAAAAAATAAGATAGAAAAAATTAACAGACAGGCAGATATCAGTTTGGTTATACTAAAAGGCCTAATATCCAGGTCATTACAGTTTCCAAATAAGCAAAGAGTATAGTGCTAAAAAAATGGACAAAAAACAAAATAATGAAGCAATAACAATTAAAAACTATCTGTTGAAAGATATGAGCCTAAACATTCAATAAATTCAGTGAATCTCGAACAGAACAAACTCTAAGAAATCCATCCCTAGGCACATAATACTCAAACTGCTGAAAACTAAAAGTAAAAAAAAAAAAATTCTGAAAAACTGACAGAAAAACCCATCTATCTACAGAGACATGATTTAATGACTGCAGGTTCTCCTCAGAAACCATGAAAATCAGCTGGGAAGGGTCAACTGTTTTCAAGTGCTGAAAAGAAAAAGTTATCAACAGGGAGTTCTATATCCAGAAAATGTATCCTTTAATGATGGTGAAATAAGCATTCTTAGAGAAAGGAATACTAAGATAGTTTACTGCTAAGGGAAAATGATAGTAGAAGGCAGGAACAGAAATGGTAAATATTTGGGTAAATATTCTCTTGGGCTCTTTTTAAAAATAGTTGATGATTGAAAAGGAAAACTTAGAGCATTTTCTTAAACTGCTTTCTATATGTTCTGAAAATGTTTTCTATAACATCTAAAGAGAGGAGCATAAAAGGGTCATTATGGTGGTAAGGTTTCTACATTTCACTTGAAATGACAAAGTAGAGATTCTAAGTATAAAAGGTAAATATACACATAACAGTCACTAGAACAATGACTAAAAATCAATACAAGAAAATACAGTAAAAAGCATAATAAATTAAATGAAATACTAAAATAAGTTGCAGTTAATCCAGAACAAGGCAAGGAAGGGGAAATGATGAGTAACAAACTAAAAGAACAAACAAAAAATTAATAATAAAATAATAGATCTAAGCCCAAACATATCAATAATTACATTAACTATAAATGATCTATACAATTAAACAAAGAAAAAGAGATGATCAGAAAGGACTTTAAAAAAATCATGCTGCCTCCCCCAACTATGCACTTTCTATAAGAAATTTATTTCAAATATAGGTGATAATATAGGTATAAGTGTTACAAGTTCCCAAGGTTGGTTTTTATAATGCAAGTCTTATTTTGTAATGCAAGTACATAACTTAGGTTTGAAGCATCCACTTCCAAGGGGATTAGTTCAAACAAACACATTGACAGCCTCAACACTGGCAGTCCTGCCACAATATTGGTTTAAAAAGGTAAAGTATCTATGGGTAATGTACCTAGGCACAGGTGAGTGCCCCCAGGCATTTCTAGCCATTAGGGTTATCACCAAAAGGGTAGGTTAAAAGTAAATGGTTGTTTAAAAAAAAATCACACACACACACACACACACACAAAATGAGTTAAAGTATCAATTTCTTCTGCTTTTCTTGCCAAAATTTCTGGCACTCTAACAGAAGTAAACTCTTTTGATTATAACTAAAATTGCTTTGAAAGATCATTAGCTCTCTTTAAGCTGTTTCATATTTTCAAGGGGGCTAAATGCAAGCTTAATCGGAAGGAATTAATCTGTCTTCTGGTTTTTCAAATAGAGTCTCATACTTTCATGGACTTTTTGTATGGTGAAAAATGCCACTGAATGCAAAGATTGGTTTTATTTTTAAAGCAAAATCACATGAAATTCACATGAAATCTTATAAGAGAAACAGTTTACAAGCTCACATGCAACCAAATATTCATTAAACAACATAAATACATCAGATTTATACATGAACTCACAAATAGACATGCATACGCAGGCAGGTCACAGCTCCTTGGGAAACCACCCATGTTCTCTTCCTCAGCAATAATACATAACACATATGGTTCCTGTCAGTAGCACTCATTTGGAGAGATAAAAATCCTGCAACAGCTAAGTTCAGCTTCTCTCCAGTGGCCCCTTCCTTTGATTTTCAAGATATCGAGTGACTATTCACTAACCCCCATAATTGCCAACCTTTCCCAGTTCTATCTTTAAAACAAGAAGAAAGAAATGACCCAATTCAAAACTCTTTTTTACAAGTGTACTGCATAATTAATTTATCTGAATTCTTTCTGGTGGCAGCTTTAACTGTTAATTTCTTAAAGAAAATATCACTGAAAAAAAAGATGTTGATTACTCATCTATAAAAATATGAGAAGTAACTTAGAGACTTACAGTATAATTTTCTTTGTTAATATACAATATTACATGTATCTAGTAGCATAATAATAAATAATAATCATGGGCATGGAGAAATTTGTTTCTTGAAAAGTCTAAAGTTATTAAGCTACCATAGTTGTCTATAAATCTGGCTTGAATTCAACTTGTTTTCCTTCCTTTTGTTCTTCCTGTCCTTAACTTTTCTTCTGCAATGTGAAAATACAAGGCAGATGTCTTCATCCTCCTGGAATGCTTTTAACCTTAATGAAGGGTTGTAATAAATCAGGGCTTTTCAACCTGCTTTCTATCATCAACACATACATACCTTTTGAGATATTAGTATCCACAAAGATTAATAGAAATAGGACAAGTTAAAACTTACAGCTATTAGTTTGTTAATAGACATATATTTGTTACTTGTTAGCTATCTTTGATATGGAGAAAGTTACCTTAGACTTATTCGCAGAAAATAAAGTTATTGAGCAAAATCTTTAAAAAAAACCCATCTATAATTAATTTTTATGCTAGAATATGTGTGGACTATATATGCATATTTATATACACACAGAAACACCTATAATGTATCAATGTGCAATTGGGTAAGTTTTGAAACTTAGATATATAGATTCTATAAGTTATTTAAAGTTTATTACAAATAAACTTTAAGATTATCTTGATTCCTATTGTAAAATAAGAACATATCTTTTTCTTGGCCAGGTGAGGTGTTTCAGTATTTCACATTTTATTTTTTGTTACTGTTTACTCAGGATTCACAGCTGCCAATTTCTTCACTAAACAAAATTCATTACTCTGAACTCCTCTCATTAATACACAGAAGAAAAATAACCTGCAAAACCACAGCCCCAATAGAGGAAGGTAGTATAAATAACCTCATAAAATGTGACATCCTGGTGACCTATTTTAAATGGATGAAATTTGGAGATGGCAAAACAAATCGCTACTCTCCAAGATCACATGAATTAAGATGCACCCAGGATTAATGCTAAAACCCTTAGCTAACAATGACTGACTCTGAAGATGTGATAGATTTAAATAAGCTTTGCAGTATACTAAGATAAATTTTTTTGATGGTGACATCCATAAGAAAATTTTATATGGCAAGCTAAACAACTATCTTGATTCTCAAATGTTTAAAAAAGCTGCTCTGAACTTCCAATGAATCAAATCCACTCATTCACCTTTCAAGGGGCCATAAAGATTTGTGCTCAAAACACAGGGTAGGAAATTATAAGATTTAGGTTATGGGCCTCCTTGTTGGGAGAGGAAAACTAGGACACCCTGATTCTATTCCGTTCTTCTGCCACTTTTGAGTTTCCCTCCCACCTGGTGACCAGGTTATAAAGACTTTTATCTCTGAGTTCATAGGGTGAAGGAGTCTAAAGACTCAGCTTCCCACTCTGGCACATTAAAAAAATTATTCATCTTGCCAAACCTTTGTTTGTCATTTATAAGATGTGACTGAAAGTATTTTGAAGATGTGTGTGAAGCTGCTTGTAAATAGCAAAGTGATACCCACAGACTTCAGATGCTACTGGTGTCCTGATCTTTATTGGCCTATTTGAACTTCAGCATATGCAACTTACTCTGTTCCTTCCCAATTCTTTTCCCAATAGGCATATATTTTCCTAGTAATAATTCTCTACAGAGTAGACAGGACCTCAGGCCTAATCTAATTTAAACTTCCTCAACACAATTTGAGATACAGAGACTGAGACAAGAAACTGAGATCCCTCAAGGAATAGGGATATAAATCTAGGCCTATAAACTGCAGATGCAACACTCTTTCTTCCTTTCTTCCACTTGCTAATTCATTCACTCCACAAATGTTCTTTTACATCATCCACTCTGTAACTGGTGCAGAAAGGCAAGGCTGAAGCTAACGTCTAGGCACAAAAAGTCTATAGGGCAGCACAAGTGAGAAGAATTAGCACCAGATGAGACATGCCTTGAGGGCAAGAAAGAATCTGTGGGGATAGAGATTCTGAAAAAGGATATAAGGAGCTGTAAAGAGAAGGGTAAAGAGAGCTGCCATTTCTGTGATTTGTCCCCAACGGTGGCCTTTCAGGAGGTTGTCCTGGGATTTGACCACCTGGGGAAGAGGAGAAAGCTGCTAGAAATTCAAGTATGGGCATATGTTTGGAAAAAATGGAATCTGTGCACCTCCTAGAAACAGTGGAGAGGAGAAAATTGCTGAAGACGGAATCTATGGTCCTTTGGAGATGAGGGTTGTTAAGATGCCAGAAAACAGAATCTCTTTGAGAGAAATGAAAGATAAACTTTTTAAAAACACAATCTATGGACATCCAAGAGAGGGGAGAGATGAAAGCTGTTGAGATGCCATCTTGCCCTTTTGTTCAGAATATGACAGATGCCATCTTGGAAGAGTGGCTTTTTGTTTAGGAAGTTAAGAATGGACAATAACTGGGGTAAGATAACTGGCCACTTGTGACCTCAGTGATTCTGTTTCTCCTCGGCTGTTAAATAAATTGCATTGTTTTTGGTCCCTAAACCTGAGTTGTCTTGCAGCTGTGCACATGGGTCAAAGAATGCAGACTGTGATGGGATTAGATATTGAGTACTCTCCTTGCCCATTTCAGTGCCATTTACCACCTAGCATCAACTCCACAACATTTATTGATATGCTGGTCACAAGACTATCATAATCTATAAAACATTGTGTGACTCTTAGAACATCTTTAAATTAACATTCTGGTCGCAATTTAATTATTGCTAGATCACAATAGTTACACTGGTACTTATCTGTTATCTTTATTATATTATTCTTATTCTTGCTAAGAAGTCTCCCTTTAAGTGGGCATTAACAGTCCAGACAGACTTGCTCTGGGGGAAAGGGAACACCTCGACATCAGTGCTACCAAGTCACTTCAACCAAATCCTGGAGCCTTAATGCTCTCAGTGGTTGAGAACCATGACTTTGCTTTATTCTCCTTGAACTTGGCTGAAAGATTTTATCTCTAGAGTGTAGAAGTAGCTACTATTATTTCAAGGAGTCAGAAGGGTTAGCTTGGCCAAAAAAAGGTTAAATTGCTTTACTTTCCATCATTGTGAAGGAGGCAGCTAGGAAAACGGTATAAGCAGTCAGTGAGGAATAGGATGCCCCAAGCCCCTAAATCCACTTATCAGCCTGATTGAGAAACAGGAGGTGCCCTTCCTTCCTGTCCAAGCCTAAGTCCATTTATCAGTCTGACTGGAGAGTTTAGAACACCAACACAGTGACACAATGCTAGAACAATGGACCAAAGCTAGTTCTGCGAAAGTAGGCCAGGTAATGTGAACAAGCTCAGCATATCTCAGTAGTTTAGGAGATCCCTATGGGCCCAGCCAAACAGTGAGAGACACCCAGGAATCAAACCCCCACTCCTTGCCCACTATACCTATATAAGCACCTACTTCTCACCATCTCAGTGGCTACCCACTTGGGACCCTTCTTTGCTTGAAGAACTTTCCTGTCCTTTCTCTTATCTATCAACATATCTCTTGCTTTTCTGTGACTTTGTTCTCAGCATTGAATTCTTTCCTCACCAAAGACAATTGAGAACGATCCCACCTGGAGTCTTCCGATGTCAGGCCTGTTTCCAAAATCCCCAATTCAATTATATCTAATTCTCTGAGACACCGCTGATTTTGCATTTCTATGTTTGGAAAACTCCTTGAGTTTTCTGCATGTTACTTTGTCTCTGACTCACTACTGTTCCAGAAGTATAGGTCTATTTAAACCTAACTTCAGATCAGTGACGTTGTTCACTGACTTGGTGATAGTCTGTTATAGTATTCGAGTGATAACTAACTCATTCTCAGAGTGAATTTGATATTTTCAAGACTTCCTTTCTTCAAGGAGAATGTTGGCTTTGCTGTTTTGATGAAACTCTTTCTTCACTAAAATTACAACATTAGTGTTGATTACTGAACTGGGACTGGTATAAGTGTGGTAAGCAAGTAAAAATGGGCACACTGCAAATACCTATTAAACTTCTGACAGAATGTGAAACAGTATATTGACCATTTTGAATGAGGTTGTTTTGGGAAATAGTTACATTTAAGACCCAATATAATTTAGTATATAGGATAATCCAACTTTTTTTTATATAAAGAATGGATTAGATGAAATCTGCCTTTGAGTGGTTGAGTATGAAATGCCCATCAAGTCAACCTATTTTTTGCACATTGACAAGCAATCTATTCGTTTACATTTCTCAAGAACCAATGCTCGATACCCCTGGTTTGCTCGATAACCAATGCTCGATACCCCAGAATAGGCTAAGAATAGGTCTTAGCCTATTCTGTCACTATTTTGGAGGAATAGTGACAGCACTTAGGTTCATGCTTAGGCTAGGAAATATATTCTTTTCCTATAACTATAACCTTTTGCTAGATATTTTATAATGAGAACTCCATTTTCTTCTTTGTGGTCAATGAACCATATCAATTTCAACTGAACTAATCTGCAGGATTCTTTACACTAAGTTATTTTGCTTGTTCACAAGAAGAAAAGAAGGGAAAACTATTTCTGCTCCAACTTTGCAAGTAAATTGCATGGAATTAAAGCAGTTTGCCCTGTGGTTTATTATGTAGATATAATTGGATAGTAAAAGGCTGGACCTATAAAATGCTATTTTTATCCAATGAACTCATCTCATTTGAATAAATGACCTTTTTTGTTTGTTTTTGTCATATTTGAGATAAATCCCCATGAATTTATATTTTCTATTTTATTCACATGTTGTAGGGAAAAGAATTACCATTCCAAGTATTTTCTGAATATAAACTGGGATTTCATTTTTTAAATCTCTGCCTAAATATGTTGTCCTTTAGGAGTTGGGTTAATATCATTCTTCTAAAGGTCAACCCGATTTCTAAAGGAATTCTCTGTGGTTTTAATGGACCAAGTAAATCTAGCTCACTAGTATAAACCCCTTAACCATGAGTGCAGAGCAAAACCTTGCAGAGGGAACCTCAAGTCACCAGGCAGAGGTACGCTGAACAGGGCAGAGACTTGATACAAAATCCAAAATTATTTGTCAGTTTCTCACACACTATAATGTGGTGTCCCTTTACTATTACATGCAAAAGAGTCAAGTTGAGGACAATGTGTTTATTTCCCCCCCAATTGGTTCCCCTGTCACTTCTCTCCCCTTAATGACAACCTCATCAAAGTGTAATGAAACAATACAGAAAGGCTGAGGTAGAGACAGGGTATATGGGCAAGAGTCTGACCAACTGTGTCTGCTCATCCACTGCCCACAAGGAAAGAAGACTGTGCATGTAGAAATAAAAGACCAAATTATTCTTTAGAAAGATGAGAAATATGTTATTTGAATGCAAATTGTTACCTTTCTAAGAGAACAACTGGGTGTTTTTCACTCGATGTCAACATGTCCAGTTACAAGAATTTAGACAAAGAAAAATACGCATAATGTATAACAGTTAATTACAAATGTACTAATTGCAATATTGTTTATAACAGTTTAAAACTAGAAACAATCTCAATTTCCTGAGTAATAGTTTGGTTAAGATGTGATATAATCACCATTAAAACAACTGATAAGTGGCAAGAATAGATTACATTAAAATTATGTGTTGAACAAATACTGGAAGAATCTATACTACAAGGTTAACAGTATATATCTTTGCATTAGTATATATTGGTATATATTGTATATATAGTATATATATATAGTATATATACTATATATTGTATATATAGTATATATAGTATATATTGGTATTAGTATATATTGTATTTGTAAATGTTCTACAGTAAGTAG
Organism: Uropsilus gracilis; assembly: GCA_004024945.1. NCBI lineage: Eukaryota > Metazoa > Chordata > Mammalia > Eulipotyphla > Talpidae > Uropsilus > Uropsilus gracilis. The sequence goes on along the minus strand of PVHY01004399.1, from coordinate 84,580 downwards.
AATTATATTAACAACAAAAAACATTTTTAAGTATTGAAAAAAAATAAATGCACTGAAGGAGCTAAAATGGCTTTGAAGAAATTGACTGATTAATTACTTAGAAATCTGCATTGTACTTTTATATTTTAAGTGCAATTTAAAATGAAACATGACTTCTTTGTAGAAAGGCTTAATTGTCTCTTTAGAAAACTGTCTTCCTCTTGGCAATTTAGCAGCCTCTCCATTCACATGTTTTACTTTTATTCTTTTTTCTCCCAAACAAAGTTCAGATTTATAACACCTGCTGTTGCTCTTAATGTTGGAGTGGAACCTAATTTCTAGAGCACAGTGAAATTCCACCACTCTCCATTCCATGTTTTGCCTTCAGCAAGGCAGTCTAAGAGATATAAAACTGAGATATTTTCTAAGGGCAAGTTGCAGACACTTTTACTAAATATGAAATACCAAGGAGACCCCAAGCCAGATGGGCATTTACTAAAAAGGTTGCAAGTAAGCACCAGATAATTTTAAGCTACTCAGACTGGGCAACTTTTGAAGTTGAATATAAGCATCTGAGTCAAAGAGGTCTTTGAAAAGAATCATAAGCTGTCTTGAGGATAGAACCACAAAATACCCAAGTAGAAGAGATGTGAATTTGACCTTTGAATAAACAGCATGAGATAAAAAGGAGTAATACAGAATTTAATTTTCTCTTGCCAAAACCTGAGGGGCATTGTAAAATGATGGTAAAATGCACATCTATAGAGAGAGACCCTATCGTGCTACTACACTACCTAAGTAAGCTAGAGACAATTTTTCATCTCTGTGCCTCAGTTCCCTTGGCTACTAAAGGGAGATTAAAATTTGCTAACTCCATAGGGTTAAAATAAGAGTTAAGCAGTTTTTGTACTTTGCATTAGGTTGGGAAAACAATCTGTAAAAACCAACATTTTTATTTTTTCAATTATTTTATTTTATTATTTTCATTTAGTTCAATCCCACAGCCAATAAAAGGGCTGGTTTTGTTATGAATTCCAAGAAATAAAGGAATTCTTCAGAAATAATTAGGAAACAGGAATATTTTAAAATCTATTTCAGACTCACAGACATGGATCCAAGTGATTTTTGGCTGCAAGCCATCGCTTCCTTTCATAATTGCAATTCATAACTTCTCAACTGCTTTTTACTTTAAATTATGTTCTGACATAGTCCACTACCCTGGGGTGGACACAGGATAGGAACAACTGATTGCCTCTTTTGAGTAGGATAATGTAAGATAATTACAAGTAACATTTTAAAAAAACTGCCCTTTTTAAAATAGAATAGGGCAAAAACCAAAAAACAAATACCAATTCTTTAAAACAGATGTTGGTGTGTTCAGCTCAGTTTTGAACTTAGTTACCAATGGCTTCTTCATTTCCTATTAATCTCACTGTGGTCACATGAGCATATTATTAGCAATTCTGAGAATCATTTCTTTATGTCAGAGAGACCCTACTTATTCCGTATATCCACCTTCCCAACATATCATCAGATCACCATCACCTAAAGGAGCAATTAACATTGTATGCTGTCCTGAGTCAGCTCCACTGAGTACTGAATAGGCTTGTTATCAATTCTATTGCACATACTGAATGGCATACACTTAGCTATCATTGTTTGCAGTTAAGAACTGAACTGTGATCTTTCCATTGTGACCATCACACGTTTGAATATGTAAAGTCCATGTTATGACCACTGAACTCCAAATATTAACACCTGCATAAATTATAATAGCAAAGAGAAACACTGATGGACCAAGTAGCACAATAAATGAATTCTATTTTTAAACATGGCAAAAGTAAAAGATAATTTACCAGGAACAAAATTAGCCTCTGCAAAATCTTAATGGGCCCATCAATTCATTAGCTAATTTTCCAAGTATACAGATACTCAGATACTCAGATACATAAGGTGCATTGAAATAACCCAATTTCTTCATTAAAAAATCCTTCCATTACACACTTTATTAAGAAAACGGCTTCACTGCAAATACTCTAAAGAGACAGATAAGATATTTAAAAACCACTAATATTTTAGGTTATATTTTAAAGATGAAATTTATGTAGTCAATACAGCATGAGACAAGTGATACTAAAGCTAAAACCCTCACTGGCCATATCAGTGGAGTGTTATCTGCTATTGTTGTCAAAGCAAAATGATGAAACTGAGGTAAAGATCAAAGGACCAAGTTTCCAGAGGCTTAAAGAAAGAAATCTTAGAATTAAACCCCACAAAATTGAGTGTGCATTTATTTTTTCTAAAGAAAAATGACATGATAATACCATAAAGACCTTGTATATTATTTATAGTTGTGCAGTTGTATAAACATGTATGTGTAATTATTGCAGATAAATACAGCACCCTGAGTAAGCAGACTCAGTAAGTAAAACTTTTTGCAGAATTGTATCTCAGCAAATGTGATTCCTGCCAAACACAATATCTTAGCAACAGAAAATGGAGGAACTACGTATCTCCTGGCTTTGTTTCTTCTGGCACTGAGGTATCTTGGCTACTACCTAGGAATTACACAAACAGTAAAATTCTGTTTCCTAAGTTAGCGATGAATTTGTCAACAGGAAAAAATATTTATAGTTTAAAAAGTCACAAAATTGGAACACAGCCTTGGAAAGGCAAAGTTTCAATACAAATGGTAAGGGTTCAAACAATCCTATGTTCTTAAGCATACTTGAGAAAGATCGTTTGTGAAATGGACACTAGGGAATCATAGCATCAAAAAAAGGAATGAAAAGATTTCTGTAGTGTGATACCATCATGCCCAAATACCTACCAAGCCCAAGTATTTGAAGTGCTCACTTGAAAGATTTTGACAAGACAGTTTATTCTCTAAAATATACATATATATATTTAAGTGCAGGTAAACATTAACCATAATTTTTATCATTGCTGTTGGATCTTCTTGATGGCTCTGTTATACCTTGGTGTTTAGAGAACATTGAATTGGAGATATGGTTTCATATGTTCTTTTTGGCCTTGAATCATTTGGACCTTGCCTTCTGAAAACTTATGCCAATCAAAATAATTACAGTGTATTATAAGATCAAAAGAGTCAAGTCCTGAAATGTGCACTAAAATTTATATATACATATATGTAAGCATGCCATGGAAAATCAGGCAGATGAGCAGTATATGGAGAACACAGCAGATAATGATGGAGGGACTGGAATTGAGAGGGGATCTGAGAGGAGAAAAGCTGTTCAATGCAGTGAACTGTATATGTAAGTTGGAAAAGTCAAAATTAGAAGTACCAACATCAATCAGAACAAAATGGAAGAAGAGAATTCTTTTTGAAAAGTTAAAAATAATCTATTAACTAATGTTAATTAATATTTATTAAGTACCCAACTGACTTAACTAATGCCATACTCTAGGCCCTGAAGATGATCTTTCGATGAATTTCCCCTTCTATAAAATGTGCACATGCTCACAGCAATATCTCTTGTGTCAAAGACTACTCTTTTTTCAGGATTCTAGGTTTCCACATTCTGTGCAAGAAGCAGTCAAAGAAGTTGATTCTGGGTAAGTCACTTGACCATTTATTTGATGTCAATCTTCATCTTAAATGAAGGGGAAGAACTTGGTGATCTCTGGTGTACATTTAAAAATTTTCCAAGCATCTTATAAGTGTCACAAGCAATTCTGGAGAAAATTTAGAATTCCAGAAATAAAAATTTCACAGACTAATGAGTAGCAGATGCCATGTGAATGTTCTATCATGATCATTCTTGAAAAATAAGTCTTCTTTGTCTCATTAGCAACACAGGAAGGCAAGTACCCCAAAGACTTCCGTTAGCAACTTAAAAGTCTTTATATAAGACAAATGCAAAAAAAAAACTGAGGAGTATTATTATGTGAAAAATGCGAAATACGTATTTAACATCAATTTTTCCATAAAATACTGTAACCTCATATCGTAATTAATCTAAATATTCAAGAGAATGAAATACATTTATTGAAGTATGCTTAAGGCCAAGAGTATCATTAACTAATTGATCTTTTGCTAAGACAAGTGATGAATCAAACTACAATATCTATTTCCTGGTTGTTTATGTTTAAACAGCAACATTTCCTAAGGAGAAACTTGCAAATGAAGCACTTTCTAATTTAAGAGGAACAGTCTGAAAATAAACCCTTGAAGAATTCCTACGCACGTCATATAATGCTTTTAGCTTCCTAAGCCCTGGCATTTTCATGTCCTGTGATAAAAGAGAGAAGAGGTGAAAGGTTCACAGTTTTTCACTTGTCCTTTTTTCATTTACTCTTTGGAGCATCTTCCTGCTTTCGTCTTTGTTCATAATCGTTCTACAAAGTGGGCTTTCCTCCACGCATTGTTTTGCAGGTAGCTTTAAAAAAATATTTATTAAGCTATAATTTATGCACAGTATAATGCACAAATATTAAGTGAACAGTTCAATGAAGTTTTTTCATATTACACACATGCTAACCACTGCCCAGATTGGGATATAAAACACTTTCATCACCCAAATTTCTCCTTGTGCACCTTTCTATTCAATAACCCTCACCTTCTGAAGAAGTCAGCTTTCTTTCTGATTGCTACTGTCATAGGCTAGTTTTGTCTATTTTTAAAATTTACATCAGCAGAATTGTAGGTTATGGACTCTTGTATCTAGCCACTTTCACCTAATGTCACCTTTTTTGATTCACCTATGCTGTATGGGTATCTGCAGTTCATTCCTTTTTATTGCTGAAGACGGACATGTTGGACAGTTTGTTTATCCATTCACCTGTTGATGGGCATTTGGGCTGCTGCCAGGGCCAGGCTGTTATGAATAAAGCTGTGATGAATATCCTCGTACAAATCTTGCGGACACATGCACTTTGGGTGTATTCCCAGAAATGGAATTGATTTGTCATTGGTTAGGTATGTGTTTCACTTGCTATGTGTTTTTATTAACACTGTCTGAGAGTTGCCATATTAAACATCTATTATGTAGGTAATGTGTACTTGAGCTAAGTAGGGGAAAAGTGGAGTTTCTGACTGTGCACCTGTCTCCCAGATCCCACACTAGATGAGAGCCCTTTTCCATTGCTTTTTAGTTACCTGTTCACACACAGAGTAGATGAACTTTTCAGAGCCTAATGGGCACTGGGGAATTCCTGCCCCTCTGCCCTTGGGAAACTTGTTCTCTGGATACCAGGTAATATCTCACGCCTCAGATTTCCTAACAGGAAATGCATCACAAAACAAAATCTAGTGTGTGAGAATTCAAGGCAAGACCAACTTGACATTCCATTTGCCCACTCAGGCTTCCAGAGACTTGATAACCTGTCGAGTGTTAGACTTCCCTGTGCCCTTAAATAAAGCAGTAGGGATCAAACTCAGGAAGTCTCAGTCATTTTAAAACCCATCTCCCTCTGTTCAGGTAATCATCTTTCTTCTGATTTATAGTGTCTGGTCTGCAGGTGTTGAAAAGGAGGTCTTCATTTAACCAGAGAGCAATAATCCTAGAAAGCATATTTCCAAGCTACCTCACCCTTCCCCCATGGCCCACCATCAAAGCCAGTCAGCTCCTCACTCCTCCAGCTGGGAATTTGCCTTGGGTCATATGTATGCCTTGGGTCATATCTGTGTCATTGGAAGCAAACCCTTGTAATTCTGCCCCCAAATCTGAAAGAGAAATACCCACAGAGATCAAGGAGAGTGTCTCCTTACACAAATCTTTTTTCTGATAAGAGGTGACCCACAGCCAGAACCGGAGATTTATACATGCATTTTGACATAAATCTGCATCTGTAATTATGAGTCATAACGATCTTTATAGGCTGCACTAAATTGGTGAAGAAGAGTTACTGTTATTGACAAAGCATTGACCTGAACATTAGTGGAGGAAGAGCTAATTATTTTTTTTTTCCTGAGGAGTGATACTCCTTTTCTAGTTGTGAATCACTTTGAATATAAGCCTTTGTTAAATATCTTTTCACATCTGAAAATAAACATAGCCGAGCTTCCCAGACACATTCTTTATCTTCATGTGGTTATCTATGTACAAAAATTTCAAAAAACATTCTAGAAACCTTCTTGACAGTTTCTAAGATGATGATGAGGGTTTGTGAGGTGACAGAAGAGGCCCAATCTATATTTTGTGAAAGCAAGTTGTCTGTGAGATCTGCTTCCATAACTGAAAGACCTAAGTCTATTTTTAGCTGGGCCTGCTGCTGGGTTTCAAGTGTGGCTCCACCATTAGCGTTAATAGAGCCCGGGGCAGCTGACTACTGTGTAGGCAGTCCAGAAAATGTACTCTTTAGAGCAATGGGAGGTTAAAGTGAGCTTTAAATCACAGCCTTATCATACTTGCATGTTATTGGCAAGTCTGCCTAAAAATAGAATCTCATTACTTTAATTCTACAGTAGTCTTAGGTTAGCCAACCTTTATTATTAATAACAGCATTTCACATTTATATAGCACTGTCTGCTTAAGAGAACTTCACAAATTATACACATAAAACTTTCCTACCTTAATGTAACAAGCTAGGGTGCAGAGGGCAGGTGCAAGTTGCTAGTGTGTTAAGTGTGTCTCCCATTCTATGCGGAGGACAGTGAAAATGTTGCCTGGCGACTAAACAAAATCATGCTTTGAAGGTGAGGCATTTTAAGTCTTTGAAAGTGGTCTATATTTTTTCATTGATGATTTACAAGGCCCTGGGTCAATCACAGAAACCTTTGGAATAATAGATTGCTTCTATAATACATATTTTATATTTTTAGTTAGGTCTTAATCAAATTTTGGAAATACAACTGTAACAGAAATCTTCACCTTCCACCACTCCCCAAGATGCTAGGTGGATTTGGAGAACCATTCTGTGGACTCCCAAGTCCAGCTATATTGAAAGGCAGGAGACTGAAGCACCACATTTACATTTAAACTTATAATAATTCCTTGCCAAGATTATGTAGAATGGTTGGTATAGGTAACAGTGACCATATTTCTTCATATGCCTTGTGTGTATGTGTTAAGAATGCCTTCAGGGCATAAACCATTGTTGTAGGCAAGATTCTAGAATGTTCAACAGTGTGGTTTAATAACTATGTGATGCACACTGTACACACACACACACACACACACACAGAGAGAGAGAGAGAGAGAGAGAGAATGGGGGAGATGTCAAATGAGTGCTGTGTGGTAGTAATAAGCCTGAAATTCAAATTCAGTGGGACAAACAGGAATGAGATAATAATATGTAAGTACTTAGTGCCTTTTTAGTGTTTAGATTATGTCAACTAAAAAAGTAGTCTGTCAGGACTTCCACAACAACATTTCTAAACACCTTCTCTAGTTAAACAGTTATAAGAAAACACTGCATGGGTATATGAGCACTGAATCATCTCTATTCAACTGTTTGTGGCATAGTGAGAGAACAGGTAAATCAAAGGAAATTTAATCAACAGGAGAAGCACTTGGAAAAAAACTGGCATTTATAGGAGCCTCTAAGCAAGGAGCCGACTGGATCCTGGGTAGTCAGAGACTGCTTCCTGGAAGAAGTGGTGTTTAAGGTAGCCAAATCTAGTAGAAAGGAGAAAGCTCTTATGGCAGAGGAATACAGAATCCTTGAGGCAAGACAGCTGCTCAATCATGGAACTGAAAATGGATCTCTAAGATCCATATGTCTCATGAGGACAAATAGTGGCTCCAGAAGAGAGGGGGAGCAAGGGGACTCCTGAAGGTCTGTGTCCATGCCACACTAAGGAGCCTGGCCTCTATCTTGAGAGACAATGGGATATCAGTATGTAATAGGATAGGACTGCTTCTGTTTTGAAATACAGAGGGAATACAGTGGACTATGGTGGTGAACTATCGGCGCTTTGGTGGAGGTTGTGGTGTGATAAAAACATCTCAAGGAGGGGATCTTATACCTCTAAAACACAATGTTGGTAAACTAATGTTACCTCAATTTAAAAAAAAAAAGTTTTTCCAGTTTACTGTACTTCATCATTGCACTTCTGAAGCCAGCTGGCATCCTTTCTCCCTCACTTGCCCTTTTCTTTCTCACCCAAGCTAACTTTCTCAGCAGTCATCAAAGAAGCATAGCAGTTTTCATGTGAACACAGAGGTAAAATCATCATAAAGATCCCAAAACACTGGTATTGATGCACACTCAGTATTCCCTGCTGCTTTCATGACAACTTTCTCAGAGGTCGAGCCTACAAAATGTGCCCATATCTTGTGTTCTTTGGGTGAACCGTGTTGTGGGATGGAGGACAAAGGGCAACTGTACACACAAGACATTTCTCACCCATGGCCCACCGTCAATATGCTGGGTCAGGAAAGAAAAGGGGAGCTGGAAAGTGTGGGTGTCTATCTGGGCAGGAATGCACATAGGCTGGAGGTTCAATGAAGAAACTCTTCACGAACTGCCACCTGCTGGGTGCTCCTTTCTCTAATTGTCTCACCTGGCAGTGTTGACAGAGCGCTGGCAGTTTCCATCTTGCAGGCCCCAAGGGGACTAATGGCCCAAACACCTCTGATGACTTCGAGGAAGGGAATGATCCAGAGACTTTCTTCCTAGCTCAGCACCTAAGAGATTCTCCCCCGAGACCAAACATGGCTTTCGAAAAAAGTACTGAGATTGCAAGTCCAGGTGCAAAACAAGAAAACTGGATTTATTATGATGAATATTCCTTCCCCTTAGAAAGCTTGCTTTCAGATGCTAATACACTTATCTCAACTATCACATGGAGATTTGGGGGGATCAGTTTCTAGAAAGACCTTAATAAATGTTAGCTACTCGTGGTCTCCTCGGTCCCATGAGCCAGCTTGGCTTGCATAGATTTTTCTCACTCCAAACTACACGTCCTGTGTCAGCAGTGCAATCCTTCCTTGTCAGCCAGTTTCCAAGGATGTTCGAGAATTTGGATATGTGTTCCACTGCTACATGTTCAGCAAGCACCATACTGCATCCTTCTATATATTGTTTTTAGCAGATATTTTGTATGGAGATGTTATGTAACAAAAAGATTTTCCACAAGAGGAAAAACCTAAAACTTCTACTAGGATTTGGTTAAAGCTCTATTTATACAATGCAGTCTAAATGGGAAAGCAATTTGGCAATCTATGTTAAGATCCATGAAAATGCTCACTTTATTTTTTTTTAAAACATAATCATCTATTTTATTTCTGGCTTTTTTTTTCTGAGGAAATTATTCAGAATATAGTGGATAATATGGCTATAAATGTATTAGCCATAATGCCATATAAAATATTTAAAAACTGACAACAACCTAAATATTTGCCACTAACATTGTGGTTAATCCCATATTGATATATCCAATCAATGGAATATTAGCAACTCAGTTCTGAGATCCACTGGAAATTTTCAGAAGCATTCTGCAGTAGCATTCACCTGGGAGGAATGTTTGAAAGAACAGACTTGGTGGGTTCTTTATAACACAACCTCCTTTTGAGAGGAGTTATTTTGAATGCAGCCAGCCAGTTTTGCTCCTGGAAGGTGAACATAGTGGGCAGATGGACCTTGGCGTACAGCTACCACACTCCTGGAGCCATTGAGTAACTCAGGCATCCCAATGAGCAAACAGAAGGCTGCAGATTTTTAATATATTTATTGGCATAATTTCATTTTATTCTCATGAGAGATCCCATAAGATTCAGTAGCCCACTTTATAGATAAAGAAACTAGGTTCCAAAGCAGCACAACTGAATTGTGTGATTTCAAAGCCATAGACGTGATTGTTTGGAAGTTTAGGTGACATTGTGTATACAAATTCATAGTATCTTCTCAATCTACAGTGGCTATTCTTTTTAAAAACTCTGCTTCTAGCAAAGTTAAACAATCCAATTTTAAAAATAGAAAGTAATTTTTAGTCTGAAAGAAAAATCCTTGGTGCTATGTATAGAAGTTCCAGAAGAATAATTTAGCTACCACCACTAGCCTGCATAGGCTTTTAGAAATTAGAACTCCTAAGCCATTACTTTATTGTCCATTCTTTGCCAAGATGGACATGGAGAGGCAGGTAAATAAGGTTTTTGATAAATGGGGTTCTTCACTAGTAGTCGTGGCACCTTCTATAGTGACAGAACACCAGAATGACATCTCCTTGGAGAGTACCTAGGATGATTTAGAAAGGGAGAGGAAGGGAGGGAGAAGGCTGATCTACAAAAGGGCATGCCTACCTTTGTGATGAGAAAGTATTATTGGCCAATGAATTCTTCCACACAGACCTGTGAACTGTCATTTGATGAAGCTAAAGGAGGCAAATATTTAATGGTGTTCAGTTGTAGTAATCCAGTCACATCACATCACCAGTTTCCTTAAACAAGAGCACTGTTCCTACAAATGAAGTCTGTGCACACCGTACAAGGAGCCACCCCATGATGAACGTATTGTTCACTTTTTATTACATTCAAGTTGTTCACTTTTTATTACATTCAAGTTGAAAAGCATGTTGAGTCAAGTCCCCCTTTTCAGCCTCACATCCAATTATTGCTCCATTGTATCCTCAAGCAGCACTCTGCTCAACCCTGCTTCCCTTAGATGTTCCAACAGCCGGGTTGCTGTGTCAGAGCCTAGGCAGCAGGGAGAAGCTAGGCTGCCCACATCTCTGGAAGCAGCTCCTGCCAAGCCAGTCTGTAGGGGATTGGTTCCTCTGGTCACTCCCACCCCCTTATCTGTACTTTTGCTTTCCACAGTTTCAGTTACTGGAGTCAATTATCATCTGAAAATATTATATGCAGTAAAATACTCTGAGAGTGTACTTTCACAGAATTTTTATTACACGATGTTGTTATAATTATTCTATTTTATTATTGCTGTTGTTAGTCTTTTAGTGTGCCTAATTTATGAATTAAATTATATCATAGGCATGTATGGATACGGAAAGCACAGTAGATAGATGGTTACGATTATGGGTCATTCCAGATATTCACTAGGGGTATTGGAATATATTTAAGAATAAGGACAAAATATCCCTCTTATTTCAAAAGGTAAACTCAGTATGAGAAAGCCTTGACTTTGTCTCTGTCTGTGGGAAAGATTTTACTCTATTAAATGGATGTGTGCTTATGCCTTTCTGCACCATTTTTCTGCTTCTGTAAGTTTCAGCATAGAATCTCCTTACCTGATTTGGAAATAGTGTTATTTTCACCTCTCCTCTCCATTTCTACTATTGCTGTGGTTGTTTTTCAGAAATGAAAATAATGGCAGACAGCAATGCTATTCATGCCCTTCCTTCCTTCCTTCCTTCCTTCCTTCCTTCCTTCCTTCCTTCCTTCCTTCCTTCCTTCCTTCCTTCCTTCCTTTTTTTCTTTCTTTCTTTTTAATGCTGTACTTATTTAGAAGAGCTGTTCATAGAGCAGGTGCTGGTCTCTCTGGATTAGAAAGCAAAAGCTGTGGAAGAAGGCCAACACACTAACCGCTGCCTAAGAAAAATCACATCTTCACCAAGCACTTGAAAGAAGAACCAGGGAATGGAAGGCACAAAATAATTGCACGGCATTTTAGAAAAGCATACCCTGAGCTCCTTGATGAGCTATTTGTGTCTCTTCGTGAATTTGTTGTTGTTGTTTTTTAGAAAAATGAGATGAGACACTTTTTATTTTCCCCTTCTTTGGAGTGTTAGAGGTTGTTGAATCTCAAGTGAACTCAATTCACATTTTCCTGGCAGTGTGAGCTATCAGCTCAAACCAATTCACTCATTGCATCATACTGCCAGTCAGCAAGCAGGGACCTAATTAGCTCTTTGCTTTAATGGCAATAGTTAAATTTACATTATTAATTTAAATATTACAGACTCTGTGGACTTGAGCACATAGCTGACATAAAGATGTAAAATGAATAATAAGGTGCTGAAAAACACCAGAGTCATTATTCCCAACATGTTCAAACTTTTAGCTATAATGATATCAATTAAAAGTAATCCTAGCAAAAAAGCTTTGCTGGTTCTCCTTTGTTAGAAAATCTGCAGTTATAGTTAAATGCTGGGTTACCCTGTTCAAACCAGAATCTGCAAAACACAGTGGCCACATATATAAAGAGACATAATTCCAGTTCCAATTATAGTTTTGTTTTTTGAAAATACCCCAACAATGAAAATGTAGCCTGTTCTTCAGCCTTCTGGTGTGAATCCAGGGCCCTCCCTCCATTCTGAAGAGCAGCAATCACTCTGTAATGTCAAAACCTGTTTGGGCTGCAAGACAGATGGGACTTTCAAAATGAAATGTACCTATGACTGTTTGCTACTCTATATATAAAATGTCTCATTTAGACTCATCTGTGATTTTCCAAGAGGAAAATGTTTCCAGGAGCAATTTATCTCAGTCCTACAGGTTTGTATCACTGAATGACCATCTGAAAAAGAAGGACCAGAGTCTTTTCTTAAAGGGAAACTGCCTAAATGTGCTTCTTGGAGACATTACACTGTGGATCCTTGAACAGCATTCATTGAATAGCTTTAATATGAATGAAATGCAAAAATTTAAATAATTGAAAACATGACTTCAAATTTTTCATTGAATTCGTGAGCCTTGAAACTCATAAAATCTTCCCTACTATATTGTTGGGCACAAAATTACTGGTAAAAAAATGACAAAAATTTTTTTTCTCACTTTAAGTGCAAAATTGAGCTGTGTTGTCTCCTGGTTATCCAGCCAGCTCTTTATGGAGTAAACCCCTGAGGAACTCTCTCCTCTACTATGCATGGCAGCCTCGCCTTTTGGGGCTGCAAAGACCCCTTAGTATGTTGACTTCAGTCCCTCTTTTATGGAGGGACTTTCATTTTTTTTTTAATCTCACCTTGATTGAAGAGTCTAATTTCCCTTTTTAAGGAGGTTCTTTGAAGTCAGACTCTGTATCTGTCACTTGGAATTTTGAGTGAAAGAGCCAGAAATGAGCAGGCCTGCAAGATGAGGCAATGGTTCACCCATCAGGTTTAAAGTCACTTTTCCATTGAACTCAAAATGCATTGTTTCAGTTTTAAAAGACTAATGATATCATTAGTCTGAGATGTTATCAAAAGACCTGGATTCAAGCTATATTTGAATTGCTCACCAGTGGAGGTGCTGTGGCTTAGACATGTGCTCTATTTAAGTTCAACTTCTTAATAGCAAAATGGGGGTCTACATGACCTCCCAGTAGGATTATACACACGAAGATCCCACAATCTTTTTGGTTAAAACAGAGGGTCTAAATGACAAATGAAGACAACAGAAGACCTCTCTGTAAGCTGGTGTTTGCAAATAAAAGCATAAATGAGTCTGACTGCTAAAATGCAGTGACAACGATGTTTCAGTCAATGCTGAGGTAATGCTGTACAAGGGTTCATCTTCAGAGAACAGTCTGTATTAGAGGGACATCTGGTACTTCAACAAATGGGTTCGCAATCAAGGTTCTCTTGGGATGGTAGGTTAGGGATACAGGGTAGAAAACAGTCTCTGTTTGAATATAACAATAGTGTCTGCCTTTTAGGAACCTTGGGAACATTAAATGACATCATTTATGTCATTAGCACAGCATGAGTAAGAGTCCTTAGAACACTATGTGGTCCTTTGTGAGCCTTCAACAACTACTGTCTGTCCACAATGCATTACTAGCTCACATGTCTGTAAAGATACACTCTATTGTTTTTAAAATAACTCCCTGTATTTTCACCTTTTCAAGAGACAAGCACTCTCCCTTCTGTTTCTCAAGAAACTGCTATAAGCTGTTGACAGAGACCCTAACTTGGTACTCTGAACAAGTGAGTGGATGAATGGTCGGACAGATAGATGGATAAATGAATTCAGGTTAATATCCAGAATAGGAGCTTCAAAGTTAATGAAAAGGATGTGTCAACAGGAGCCACAAAAAATGCCTACAGATCACTGTTAATACATTAGACAGTTGAATCAGTGTGTCCAGAACACAGAGGGTGCTACATGGGCTGGACAGAAACCCAGGTAACAGATCTGAAAAGCCCCATCGGGTAGTTACATCAAGAGTGTTCAAACACTTAGTGATGGTTCACATTACACCATGCACTGTGCAGGACCTTTATATGTATCATCATATTTCATCTTACGATAATCTTCTAACTTTCTACTATTTCTCGTTCCCATTTCACAGGAGATATTTACCTCTTTGAGGCTCAAAGAGGTGAATTAATTAGAAAAATTGTGGTTTAAGGACTTAAACAGAGATAACTGAGCTCCCACGGGTATATACCTGACATGATACACTTGCTGCTCTGTGGAAATGTTTTGGGATAAGGAATCTATGATTTTAGGATTTCTGATATCATGCTGCCTCTATTAAAATTTTGAGATAATCAGATTTTGACACATAGCTGGAAATCAGTTTCAACAAAAACTATCTCCTGCTTTTTAACTCAGGGCCCCTGGTTTAAGCCAGGGTCAATCTCATATCCCACAAAAGAAATTTTTAAAGAATTTCAAAAGGTGATATGACCTAGGGAAGGACAAGGGCCCACCTATTTTCCCTTGTCCTCATCCTCTGCCACCTGCCATATTTCCAGTGTGCTAAAACTCATAGGACAGAACATACTTAGCACATTAATAGAAGAAGAATTCAGACATTCCTAGCTCATAAAAGGTTGATACCTTCCAGCCATGCTACTGAAGAGAGTGGGATTTATACTACAACTTTCTTCCCAGATGGGAAAGCACTTTACAAATAATGGAACTAATGCAATTCATTCCTAGTGAGTAAATTTGTCACTGTGGACATTGTATTAACTCTCTAAGGCCAATTCAATTGGGGATTCTATAAATAAGCTCTTTCAGTGTATCACACGATGCCCCACTGGTTAGAAAGAGTCCTAGATAAATAGCAATTTGATCCTTTGCCACCTTGAATTCTTTAATCCTTGAAACATGCTTCTGAGAAATGTGGAAAGGATTAATGCCTCCATTTTCCTGCTGGAGAAGCTAAGGAACATGTGCAGTAAAGAATGAGTTAGGAGATCACAGGTCTTGCTTGATTCTATGACCATTTCAACTCCTCACTTCATGAATGTCTTCTAGGCTTAGTTTTGGGTCGTGTTTTTAAAAGCGATCAGCAAAACTGTGCTTGAAAATCATTTCCCTGAGTCAGTCACGGTTGTCCCTGTCACCTCAGGTGAATTTGACACTATCTTCCCAGTATTCTGCTCTCACAAGTTTCTCTTTTCTTCTCAGCTTTGGCCATCTGAAGGGTTTTATTCTTCGAAAGGGGCACTGCTCCGTGCATTATGTACTGGTGCTTCCTTCGTACTCAGCTTAAGGTCATTGTTTATTGAGCCGCAGTTGGCACTGAGAATGGAAACGAATGGGAAAAGAATGTCTATTTGAATTCACATCTTGTTATTTATGCCCAAGGTTCATGGCATGTAGCACGTATAAGGACTTTGTATTTATTTATTTATTTTAGTGGAATCAAGTACACAACAAGAACTGAATAAATAAAGCATGAAATTGAATTTTGGAAAAGAAAGAAACTGAAGTTAAAGAGCCATGTGTAGCACCAGGCTGGACATAATTCTCTGAACAGAATTCCTTTGAAGGTAAAACTGACCCGCCTAGCCTTATGCAACTCTAAGAATGAGTTAAACTTTGAATATGGGGAAAAACAAATCCTGAATTAGAGGGGAGGCATTCCTTACAACTCAAGAAATAATAATGCTCTATTTGTGCCATTTCCAAGTCTGTGTGATGCTCTTTAATTCTGAAGCATTTCATACAGGACTTACAATGTTTTGAGGGATTTGCTAGAAGCATCGTTGTATTTTGTTTTAAATAGGAAGATGGGTCGGAATCCATAGGGTATTTCTTTTTCTCAAGTAAGAATGTTTATATTTAATCTGACTATCAATTTCATATCACTTTTCCTATATTAGTAGTCAGTATTGTTATTATATTTTGAGCTTTTTATTCTCATGATGTCACCCTACACAGTTCAGTATTTCTGGACTTTTTCAGATTCTTCCTTGTGAGTTATTTGCCTTTTTTGGATATCTGAAGCATGGCATTGTAGGAAAAAATATTATAATATTTCAATGAACAATGCATAGGTCTATTGTGATTTTCACGTTAAAACCATCTAGAAGTTTGTTTGGATTCATTTGCTTTTCCCAACATTGCAAAACATGCTAAATGTACTGTTTGTCTTGGTGTAGACTGTTATTTATGAAGGTCTGCATAGAGGGAGAAAACATAGGCAGTATTGTTCAAAGAATCATTAAGGAGATATTTCTGATAATAATGTAGTTAACCTCTTTTAGAGGAAAATGCAAATATTCATATATTCAGCTTTTATTTAAGAAGGTAGCTATGACTAATTTAAGAAAATCAACTAATTTATAATGTTTAAAGTTACTGTTAAACCTGATAAGTGAAATTATAAAAACCAAAACAACTCCAGCCTTGACTCAAAAGTAGTTTTTAAATTTAGGGTCCAATAAATACTATTTAGGTAACCAAATGCTGATTTTTTTTAAGCCTTGGAGATCTTAAAAGGAGTTAAAAGCAAAGAAATTCCCTACAAATCTTCTATGTTCAAAGTATCCACTTCAAAAGAGAACTCTTTTTTATCTCCAATTTATCCTGACAAAAATTCTCTTGGGCTTTTATTTCAAAAGATGAAAAATGAGCCATGGCATTCAATGGTGTATGGTGACTATTTATCTGTTTACACCTATCCATGGGATTGCTAGGAAAACCAGATTAGACTTTAGATGTGATGTGAAGAATGTATGCTATTCACAAGCCCATATTCCTCGGAGGAGAAATAGGTTAAAAACTCAAAACTAAGTTGTAGAAAGCATATGTTTTATTTTGGGAAACAATAATTTTAGGTCTGACTTTCGTTCAGGTAAAATGTATATCTCCAATTTGAAGTAAACATATATAGTCAATGAATTCACAGTTTATAATTTTTCCCAACCAAAAAATATTACAGAGCTAATTAATTATGTCTATGTGTTAATTTCCATGACAGGTGGAAAAAGACCTGTACTTTCACTTTTGATTCACTGAAGGGTATCACAGATGAAACAGAAAAACCTTTTATACAGAAACTTCGGTGATGAATATGTTTACAAAGCAAGGGATACTTCATAAAACTAATAATAGCCCTGAATCCTCCTCATTTTTAGTTGGCGATTTTCATAGATTGGGTTTTCTATCAGAGGCTATGCACCTGTAGGAAATTTTATATGGCTGGCAGCCATACTGCCATAATCAGAAACCAAATTCATTTTCAGAGGAAAGTAGGTAATACACAATGGCATACGTGCCTCTTTTATGGCCACATCTGCACTGCTCAGGGAAAAGTTTGCAGATATGTCTGCTGATCACATTACTAGGCTGTTATGAGAGAATAAAGTCGCACCTTTGATGGGTTATTGCAGCTGAGTTAGAGGTCCCCAGTTATTCCAAGTTTTGTAAGTCACAGAACAGACCAGATTGGAGACCCAAAAATATTTTATGCAACTAGCTGAATTTTGGTCATTTCCATCAAATATCAACAGACCCGTAAAACAAAGATGAACGCACACAAAAACACACTACAGATGACTTTAGGTTATTTCTGACTTTCAGCTCCAGGAGAGAGTCAATTGTGCTCATACTGTGCCTTCAGGACACCAGCTGAGAACAAAGCTGCTTCCAGAAGCATTAAGTGATTTCATTCTATTAACGTCCAGGTGATATGTGAAGCCCATTATCACATCACTAATGTGGCAGCAGACATTTCCTAGCTGATCTAAGGTAGCTCCAATGTTTGTGAAATGTGTGACTGGAAAAGGTAGTTCTTTTTTATTTTCTATTCATGTCACTGAATGCTAATCACCCAAAAAGCAGTCACTTAAATTCCAAAAGAAGATGAAATTGACAATTGCAAAAATTCACAAGATATATTTGACCAAAATCAATGTGCAGGATTTAATTGAAAGAATTTGGTGAAGTGTTTGTGTTCTAGATATAGTGTGTGGCAGATTATCAGAGAAAGCATGGAATCTAAAGTGGAGATGCAATTAATGTAACAAGGAGTAATTCCAGTTCACTGTCACAACACTTAGAGTCAGAAAGAATCATCCCGCTGGGCACAGTGGCCCATGCCTGTAGGTGGCAGCCTAGGAAGCCACAGCTGGGGACCAGGAATCGCAGTTCGAGTCCTGCAGGGTACATGTAGCAAGACCTAGTTCCAAAAAATAGCTGGGCGTGGTGGCGCACGCCTCTAATCCCAGCTACCTGGGAAGCTGAGGCTGAGGATTGCTTGAGTCTGTGGTACCCCAGGCAATGTGAGCCTGTGGTTCCATGAGCAAAAATAGCAAGACCTAGTCTCAAAAAAAAAAAGAAAGAAAGAAAGAAAGAAATAAAGAGAGAGAGAGAGAGAGAAAGAAAGAAAGAAAGAAAGAAAGAAAGAAAGAAAGAAAGAAAGAAAGAAAGAAAGAAAGAAAGAAAGAAAGAAAGAAAGAAAGAAAGAAAGAAAGACAGAAAGAAAGAAAGACAGAAAGAAAGAAAAAGAATCACCCCTCACTGTCCACTGTTCTCTACCTGAGGACACCTCATAACATGTTAGTGGCCACTGTGGTGGTCTCTGTAGGAAACTGTAACATAAAAGTTACTTGTTAGTGGGAGAGTCATTCTTAGACACATCAAACACAGAAATACAAAGACATATAGGCAGGCTAAAAACAGAATCCATAATATGATTAAAAATATCCACTGCCATCTAATTTTGAGAAGATGTTGGAAAATGATACACAATTTCTTGTATATGTGACCAACAATTCCAAATCCATATTACCCAAGACTATAATCTCTCCTTTGAATAAAGAACTTACTTCAAGTAAATGGAAATATGTCATTTTTCAGATGGCAGTGAAAGTTGACGCAAAAAGTCTGATTTTTTTGATGAGATATATTACTTAAAAATAGTGAAGATTTGAGTTTTAGATAAAGATTTTTAAATTTTAAATGATTACAGTAAAATCAATACTGATTATTAGGAGTAAAAGTACTAATTGAGGTTGTAAAACCTTTTAAGAACTGAGAAGAGAAAATTTCCAGTAAAACTACAATAAATTACTATTTAATAGCCAGAATATTTGTGTGGATTTTAATGTCAGTACATCAGCTTCCCTTTAGTGTTTTTTAAATGCAGTATTTTACTGAGGCCGTAGGGCGACTATTCCAGTAATAGCACAAGGGCAATGTCACTTTGGCAAGTTACCTTTTGAACTGATAATTCATTGTGTTGTGAAGAAACCTACTTTCTAGATTTCGTATGCTTTGAAGAATTCATTTGTAATTATTGCTTGTTTTTTGACCCGTGGGTCTCTCAACTTAATGTATACTGTTCTCACACCCAAATGAAGGCAAAATCATTTTATTGAGAAACCACATTTTAACATTTAACATGATATTCTGACAGCAAATATTCTTGATGACAAGTTTAAAAGAATAAAAAGGACTCTGTTCTTTTCTGCATTCTTATAAGATCTGACCCAAATTGTCAGTACATTGCCATGCATGGGCAAAGGCTGGCATGTTCCCATCTC
Source organism: Uropsilus gracilis (assembly GCA_004024945.1). Taxonomy (NCBI): domain Eukaryota; kingdom Metazoa; phylum Chordata; class Mammalia; order Eulipotyphla; family Talpidae; genus Uropsilus; species Uropsilus gracilis. The sequence goes on along the minus strand of PVHY01004399.1, from coordinate 65,034 downwards.
CTGTAAAGCTGCTTTCATCAGTGTGCTGGTGCTGATTTCATGTGGAAAATACCCAACATTAAATCTGTGTGTTAGGATTTAAACACTCTGCTGAAGAATTTTTCATTCCAGAGCACCGAGGGCTCCATATAGACTGAAATTCACTGTGTGGAGCAACATATAAATGCCTTGGACCAAACTCATTCCCTTTAGAGGTGAAAGGAAGGGATCTTAACCCTGCCCAAAAGCTGTATTGCTGTCTTCCCTCCTCCCACATAGTCCACCTTTTCCATTTGAACTATCTGCTTCTTATCCTTCTAAAAAAAGTTGTACAACTAATTAATATTTCTAGCTTTCTAGTCCTACTGAGGTTTCTTCCACCCAAGTAAGGTAAATAAGAAGGAAATGAGACTTATTAAACAAGACAATAAACTACCTCTCATAAATCTTGATTGATGCATCCTCTCACCCCACCTTATGTATGGGTGGCACAGAGTGACAGTACAGTTCAAGACACCTGAAGACACCCCAAAATATTGCAGGAAGTGCCCTGACCCAACATCAAGCTGGTCTCACCTCTTGAGGGCCCGTATTGGTACTCAGGCAATAGAGGGAGATGAAAGTTGCCCTCAGAATCTGCTTCCAAGATTCGCTCTTCAAATTACAGATGAGAAAACTGAGGTCCAATAATGTGAGGAATGAAGAGAGGGTTAGGACTCAAGTTCAAGATCCCAGTTTCCTTCTCAGAAGTCTCTTTTCAGATCATTTGCAATTATGCTGATTGGTTGTGCTGATCAGCACAATGTTGCCATGAAAGCTCTCAAGTGGCCCCTGAGGTTTGTTGTTTTGAGCAGCAAATACCCACCCAGCAAGTGAAAGCAGAGCTTGGGCTAAGCAGATTTGCACTCCCCCCTACCCCCCCACCCCCTCTCCCACAGTGACACAACACAACTGCTTCAGGTTTCTAAGATCTGCACATAATCCTAGAATCCTTAGTTGTACAGTCAGTACATTGCAAAGGCATTATACATTACCACTGATAAACATGCCTGTTTGATAACCCTTTATAGTTGTTTATGAAACTATTTCATGTAGTTATTTCTTCGTAGCCTCATAAAAACTGCATCCTATCAGTATCCCTATCTCCCTGATGAGGATGCTGCTAATCAGAGACACTTAGTACCTTGCCCTCAGATATTCAGTCTCTATTAGATAGCAGAACAGGAACCAGTATGGGAGCCCATCTCAGAGATGAGAAACTTGTCCAGGAACCTCTGATTCTAAATGTTACCTCTATTAAATCTATCTGATCCATTAAATCACAACCCACCTTGACAAGAACTTTAAAATGACTCTCTGTATGATTGTCATGAGCATCTTGATAAACACAAGTCTCAGAAACCGCAAAAATGTTCCCAACTACTCCTTGATCTCAAGTTCTCTTTTTTAATCCCCTTCCTTTAGTCTCTTGTGCACTTAATTTTGAGAGAGTAAGATCTCCAGGAGTATTATTGGAGCTTAGGGACACTCCAGGATTGTGAGCTAGGAAACCAGGAATTGGAGGCTAGACTTCAGAGGTTCATGCACAGTCAGGGAAATACCTCTTTCTGGGAACTGGGGCACTTTACGTGCACAGTGTTTCCTTCCTTTGAGTTCATTATAACTCCATTTTATTGTGACCATATCTAATGAATAAAACTGTCCAAAAGAAAACAACAAAACAAAAACAGTAACAAATAAAAAGGAATTTAATAATTCAGTACTAACTTGATATTCAGTATGCCTCATGTAGCATCTCTCAGTTCACAGAGCTGAAATGCTCTTCTCTATGAAATGTCTTAGAGTGCATAGAAATTCAGGACTGAAGTCTGAGTTCTTGGGATAAAATTATGAACTAGAGTGTTCAGAATTTGAAGTGAACTGTCAGCTGCGTCTTTCACCTCCCATTCCTATGGAAGTCTTTCTGTCACCTACAGCCTTAGCAAGGAAGGAAAATTGTATGAAGGGTCAGCTCTGGGGTCTTTAAATGAAGTATTATGGAATATTTCCTGGCACTCCTTTTCCTCGTTCCACTGGGTCAAGACCATGGTTTCAACTTGGAAAAACACAAGACTCTCCCATTCACCTATGTGATGTCTGCCATATTGGCTACCCACTCTGAAGCTCTAGTGTAAATGTTTGTGACTCTCCAAATATTTTACATTTCCAGGAAGAATAGAAAAGCTACTCACTCATCCTTACATATGAAACCAATGTTCCTTGGAGTAGAATTATGTCTTAAGGATCAACTTCGGTCATCCGTCCAGACTATGTAAAAACAGTAACATAACTATATTAAAAAACTAAATCCTTTATAAATTTTACATAATATTCATGGCACTAATTATAGTTTGACATATATTGTATTTTCAGTAAATGTTAGGCATGTGGTGTGTTCTATTGGCAAATGTTAGCATTTTTTTAGTTAAAGGTTCAAGTTGAAAGAGATATTATTTAATGACATGCATTCAATCAATTTACAGTTTAAAAATATTGAGGATCCAAGAATAAATGACAGTCCCAGAATGTGACTGGTGGTAATGTCTCTATTTTATATATTGTGAAACAGATTCAGAGAGTTTAAATTATTATCTAAGAATTTTCTAGCTAGTTGGTGGCAGATCATCAACTTAGAGTAGACACCTAATCCTTGTTGAGTTTTTTTGACACTTCAATTTATCAACCTCACTATAGGTTATTTAGAAACTCAGAACTACCACATTGAACTCCTAGAAACAGTGGTACTATCCAGGATTCCACTACTGTGATAAAGAAATTGATCATTGACTCAGAAGTTAGGCCTTTGCAAGCATTACTCTGAATTAGAATAATTGTACATATTTGGTGAATGAAGGAATTATAATACCAGCAGCATCCATCATATTATTGAACCAAGCTGCAACCAGTAATGTGACATTCAATCATAATTTAAATATATATCATAATTTACATGATATCTCAAGCCCACAGAAGGTTAGTCTGAGCTAGGAACAAAGCTATGCAAAGGGAACCGATGTCACTTACTCTACAGCAGTGATTTCCAAAAGGTAGATCTATGCAAATATCTTCAGAAATCCACAGCAAAAGAAAGTGGTTTTTTTCTATGTATAGATAATGTAGAAACTTTTTCCTAAAATTAAATTTATTCATTTTGAAGGACTTCATTCTTTGTGATCTTCTCATATCACAGTGTTAAACTTTCCTTTTTTTTTTTTGCAACAAGGATAAAAGGAGGCTGCATGTATTCAACTCCTTTAGTGAACTGGGAGTGAGAGGGGGTTAGCTGTAGAACTGTCTCCAGGGACCTGCCTCTTTTTGCTGTGGTACTGACCACAGGTGAGATTTTCAGTCTGTTCTAATTCATTCCTGTACCGACACAGGCTATATTTCTAACCAAGCTTTTACACTACGGACTGTGTTAGATTCTCCTTCTCGAAGAGACTTCAGAACCACTTGGTCTCCAAATCCAAACAACTTTCCATGCACCGGAGTGAGGCGAAGCAGAGCCCAGCGTGATTCAAACGACAGCGAGCTCACCAGTCTTCTAACACACGGCCCTGTTTTCATGATGGGAGGCTAATTTCAAACCAGAAAGCCTATTTAGTCAAGGAGTGGAAACTCCCCATGCGAGACCAGGGCTGTTTAAGATCACACAGCCTTCTCTGATCGCGCACACATGGGGCTCTGAAGTCGTTACAGAAAAATCACGCTGGTTCTGAGCACCCCAGCTGTCTGAGTTCAAAAGCTTAGATTGTCATGTGCTTTTTGCTATTATTCGTGCTGAGAAGATCTTTTCATCTTTTTTTTTTTTAAGTCAGTATGAGAAAATGGGTGGTGCTTTTCCTTAAAATAACTTGAACAAAAATTAGAAACAAGATAACATCTGTCACAAATGAAAACTCTATATTGTACTTGTTCACTGGAAACTCTCCCAGTGGTGTCTGGAAAACCAGTCAGGCCTGGAAGACCACTTTCCTATTTGGGGAAATACCACGAAGCTAGACAAATGATGAAACTGAGCTCTGAATCAGTACATCGCTAACCCAACAAAGCATGTTATGCAGCAACGTCAGCGAGAACTCTGCTTTCGTAGAGAAATTATGTAATGTCAAAGAGTTCCAGACTTGCTTAGCTACATGTCTGAGAATGTTTGAAATGGTCCCTCCTAACTAGCTGATACATATGTACAATTCATTCACCTGGTTTTCCAGTTTGGAGCAGTAGTGAATGATGAAGATTCATTTCCCAGAATTTCCACTTTGATCTTCTATAAAAATGTGGAATTCAGAGGGGGGAAAATCATATGTTCAAGAGAATGTAGAATACCCGGATGTTGTAAATCAAGTTCCAGAGCACTGGCTGATATCAGAATACATCTGTGGTCTTATAAGCTGCCGCCAGTCTGTGAATATACAATATACAGGGCTAGGACCTCAGATATTTACCAGGATCCATTTGTTTTTGCTTACTCATTCATTCAAATGAAAAATCTTAAGGAGGGACATATAAATCAGGTGATGTGCTAAGAAGAGCATTTGTGACCCGGTGTTAATGAAACTGGGATTCTGGTTCAAATTTTGCCATTAGCTTCCAATGAGTCACAGGCAAGTGGTTTTACCTCTTTCGGCTTTACTTGTTTCACTACATGTGGAACAGAGACTAAACTAGAACATATTCAAGGTCCCAAGCATCTGTCATATTTCAAGTTGCTGATCAAATATGAAGAGAATTGTTAAGGACAAGCATGACCTTCAAGGTAAACTCCCATCATCTTTCTCAGTGCAAATTAAGCATCTTCTATAGTTGGTCTTTTGCTGCACTAGGATCTTGGGAAGGTATATCAAATTTAAATCCAGTCTTTGCCTTGGGAAGGTCTGACATTGTGGTTCAGGAGATAGGATATGTGTCTAAAATTGCAATACCATGCACCTAAGCTCAGAGACAGATACCCACACAGATAGCATACAGAATTCAAAGGGAGAAAAGCCTTGCCAAGGTTTCTGGGGCAGAAAGGACCATTTTGAAAGAAACGTAGCTTAATCATTTCTAAAGGTAAATTGGGTAACCTCTCAGCATCCTTGCAATTCTAAGATTATCTTGTAACAATGATTAATGTTGATCATAAATAAAGCCTCCAATAAGCCTTAGAAATGTTACACTAGTACCATGAAAATTAACAAAATTTATAAAGGATTTGATTTTCTAGTATAGATGTTTGACAATCATTCCTTACAAATTCCTATACATAATAATCATACACAAGCTAGCTACCTCACGTGTGGCCACATAAAAAACTTTTTTATTTAATAGCATTTTAAAAATAAACTGAAGGTGACTGCTGAAAATTATTGCTGCCAGATGACTAGCATTTCTTTCTAGTAGCTATCTCTCACCAGTGGAAATTCTAGGGTGGAGTAAAGACTAATAAAAATAAGTAAAAGTTCTTTGACTTCATTTTTTAACTGGTGGTTAGGGTGAAGAGAGTAGAGTCACCAGTTCTGCCATCTCCAAGTAGCTTTATTAAGTGGAGCAACTTCACTCATACATCAAGAAGTCCCATGTGGACACAAAACACAAGAGAAAAAGGGATGCCAAAGTAGATCCCTCCTTTTAGTGTCCCCCAAACATTATAGAAGCCAGGAAAGAAGAGAACTCCCACTGGCAGCATTCAAGGTGGCATTTACAATAAATTTAAATATATTTACTTTCTATAATATATAATTACATACAAATTGAAAGAATCTCGGATTTAGAATTAGAAACAGGCAAAAGGCTAATTTTGCATAACTGGACCATCCTGGTCTTGCAGCTCTGATAATGGTTGAAAAGGGATTATTTTTTTTTAAAGAAAAAGCACAAATAAAATGAGAAAACACTTATTTAAAATTAATGTCACACCTCATTTTCAATTAGTCTCCTGTGAACTTTGTCTCACTCACACTCCCCTGTTCATATTATCCTTAAACCTGTAGACAACCATAAAATTAGTTTACATAAAAACACTAATTAGCATATGCCGCTAGAGGATAGCAACCAATCTTTTCATCTATTTTTAAATTCTTTTTGTGAATCCTTAAAATATGCCCTATTTTAAAGCATCACTGACTCAATTTTAAAACATTGCCAGACCTGCTTTGCTAATCTGCAAACTCGATAATTCTACCCCAAACCCCAGCACACTCAGCAACAATTTAATAGCAAGTATCTCTAGTGGGACCTCATATTACTAAGATTCTATTACTTTTTATATTACAAAAAAAAATGCTAGTACACTCTAAAGTATTATAAATAGTTTAGACCAGGCAATGTTTGTCAAAATATATGAAAGTTTATTTTTCCTCTACTCTGGAACCTGGGATTTTTATCTCATGTATTTATAATCTATAATGTGCCTCCTATAATTAGTATAGAAAGTAGATTATGACTCAACTTCCTAAAGTTTCTGGACATTTTACTCCTATTACTATGATTACCAAGGATAAGTAGATGGTTAATAACACAATTCTGCTACTAAATGCAAATTATAAACATGTCTTAAAATAATTGCAAAGACATCTAACATGGCCTTCATTAATTATATTCTTCCTGGATTACTATGTAACCCTTTTTTTTTATTTGAGGGCATTTGTATTTTTAGTTCTTGAAGATTTTTAGTTTGCGATTTAAGAGACAGATATAAATCTAGATCTCCATTTAATACTTGTTGCAATACATTGCAAATGTTATATAAAAAATATATATGCCCCTGTTAACTAGTAATACTTCATATCTTGACCGAGTTTTCTAAAAAATTGTTTAACTTTTGAAATATTCAAGTTTTTTAGTCACTAATTTTAATCCAATGAGAAGTATGAGGAAATATATCACTCTATTAGCATAGTAATATTTCCACTTGATAATTGCTCAATCAAGGTAACTTTTTAGCAATTTCAAGCTAACTCAATAATTAGATTGATCTTTACTCATCCTTTTTATGATCACTATGCTATGTATTTATTTTCAATAAACACTATTCACAGCCTTTAATCAATGATTCACATTCATTGTTAGAGATAAATTGCACAATGTCCCTTTGATTGTGAAGTAAATCAACTATTGATATTTGCATCAAGTGTGGATGGACATTCAGGCATCACAGACACAGCTGCTCTTTCCACCTGTCCTCCCACACCCTGTAAAATATCCCTTTGGGTCCCAGAGTCACAGGGAATTCTCCCAGTTGCTTCCCACCCCACCCTAGTACATTCTATATCTTTAAATTTCCTCTTCCCATTAATAATTTTCTTTTTAAGACATTTACAATGAGCTGTGTCACAGAAACAAAAATACCCTACGTTGTTCCTGCCCTATAGACAAAACTAATCTAACTAGCAGAGTGAATCATAAGAAAGAATCTCCCTGGTAAACCAGCAGTCAAACCAAAGGAATTTTACACTTAACATGCAAAATGCATCATCCTTTCCAGTGAGGGGAACTGCAATGGTTCTGAGTTCCCTTTGGCAAATATGTGACTCTCCTCTCTGATCATCTCTGTGGCATGCTCTGGACCTTGTCCAGAGTAGGACTGCTTCATCACCAAAGCCAAGGTGACCACTTGGTCTCTGATCTGCTCACCAGGTACCTAAAAGTGACAAGGAACCCAACTTTTGTGAGTTGATAGCCGTTAAGTCTCCTTACTATCGATTTCTCTCTCAATTTCTGACCAACCCAGGACCCACTACAGTTCCCAAAATGCATTTGTGGCACCAATGTAGTAACTGATCAACTTAACACCCAACTACTGATCGTAGCAATTTCAAGCTCTTTCTTTGACAGACCCAGAAAATAAGACTCATAAAGGTTAAATGATTTTCCAAAATGAGACACTTTATGGGTTTTATATAGCTTGTTTCATAGTCTTCATTTTTGATTCTGTCTTTCTGACAAACCTCAGCATTCAGCACCAACAAGACTGGATCCACAGCTATTAAGTAAACTAGGGCACAGTGAAGACTGCAGCAGGCAGGCAGGCAGGCAGGGGCCCAAGGTGAAGTGTTCCCCTCTGGCTTCAGAAATCAGCAGGGTGGGGGGTGTCTTTGTGTTCTCATCAATAGAAATACATGCAACCTAAATAAAAATTGTGCAACTTAGGTCACCCTCCTCAGAGTCACTGGAAATATTCACAGCCAAAGACACCCAACCAAATTCTTTCCAACCCCTCTCATTTATTGCTTGACCCAAGGTCTCACTTGATTTTGCTATGACATTTTATCCAAATTCTCTGTTCTATCTCTAACCTTAACCTTCCAGAACATTTCTCTTTCTCCAACTCTTCTTTCCTCAGCAACCTCTTCTCAAGCATTTCTATTATATAAAATAAGTAGTTCTTTTCTGGGTTTTTTCTGATCACTATCCCTACTTTTATTGAATTATTATATATACATAGAAATATTATATATAAGTGTATATATGTACATATATACACATTAATGTTTAATATATATAGGTATACACTTACATATACATCTATCTAATCTTGAATATAAAGAATTTTTTACTACTTTTACTGGTGGAGCTGATGTCAGTTGTGATAGTAGTGAGAAAGAATGGGTTAATTTCATGGCCAGACTTGGAGCATGGTTAGGGAGAGTATTTCCTTTTCTGCTGTTCAATTTCCACCTCCTTCCTTGCTCAGACTAGTTACAGAGGGCATAGATTCACTTGCTCTCAAAATGATACCAGGAATGGTAGGAGTAAAAGCCATACAGCTCTTCTGATGAAGTAAGAATCTAATTAGACTTGGAGTCCTACTAATTACACCATAGTATCCTACAAGTATGAACCAAGTTGTCTACAACCCTGGAGATTATCTCTATCTTCATCTCTATCTCCATCTCTATCTCATCTATCAATATAGCTGTCCACTTTCAAGTACCTTTTGTTACCCCAGTGGCGATTCCCAGTTCTCTTGATTGCTTCATCCCCAAAACCTCACACAAGTCTGTGGCTAAACTAGTCCAGTGCTAGACCAAAACCAGCCAGCCTTGAGGAAGTTACTCAAGAGCTAAGTGTTGATGCCTGAGATACAAAAAAATAATGAAGACATATTAGTTGTAAAAAGGCACTTGATTTTCTGTCATTGGTCAATTTCCTCATCCATTAATGACTTTTGAGCTGTCTCATTCTCTTTCTATTGTTCCGAATTTTTTAAAAATAAAAACAGAAATTCTATCACTTCTAACAGAAAAATCTCAAAATGCCAGTGGTCTGAAGACAACCTCCTAGGTATTCACACACACCCAAGCCTGGTTTAGCAGGTGGTGGTATTCTTTCCAGAGTGTTCAAGGCAGCAGGCAAGGGGATAATACATTGCAGGAAGGCTTTGTCAGTGAAGTATTCAAAACTATGTCAAGTCCCCAGGTGTCAGAGCTTCAGAAAATCCTAGAGACCCAGTCCTTTGGGTCCTAAGAAGATCTTAGATGCTATCTCATACTGCTTTCTTTTCAGGCAATGAGACTGACAATGGAAAACCCAAGGATTATTTCCTCTCTGAGAATGTAGAGAATAAAATAGGATGAGAATGAATTGATTTGTGTCATTAAAAAAAAAAAAGAACTGTTAAATGCCTAGATCTTCTTATACAAACCTGTAGGTAGTACATAAACACAATAGTTATTTAGGTCTATTTGGGGAAATAACCATGCTGAGTGACATAGAATAGCTCACAGTAGTGACTTTTCTTACAAATGAAACTGTCAGTTTCTAGGAAACAGTAGCATTCCTAGAGAACGCAACTGTCCTTGACCAATGTAAAGTGGGATCAGAAGAGGGAGGGCAAATTAGAACATGGTAGTGGTGTCTTCCTAGATCCTCCTTTCTGGAGGAAGCAGCAGTATCTTAAGAAATTAACCACCTGGGATCTACTCTTAGATATACCATTAAACAGCTGTGTGATCTCAGGAAAGACAAGCTGTAGCTTTGATTTTTCATCTACAAATTAAAAACGTAAAACTCCTTAAGACTTCTTTCTAGGTCTGCAATACTTTGAGTCATTATGCAAAGCCAGAGGGTGACTGCATGATCCCTGTATCTGTGCTCAGAGAAGATGTGTATCTAAACACTGCAACAACACAGTCAAGTGGGCAGAAAGTGACTAGAAGTTAAAGCATATTGGAGTGGTAACTGAACAAAGGCAAACCACAGCTCCTGAGAGGGCATTCGCTATTTCACTGAAAGAGAGGTTACAGAGAAAAGATTCTTTTTCTGGGGGATTCAAGAAAAATTAGAGGGTCTTCCTGACTTGATAATTCAAGAATTGAGAGAGGGCAGAATGGGCAGAATGAGAGAGGGCAGAATGGGCAGAATGGGCAGAATGAGGACTGTGCTCATAAGAACAAATACATAACTCAAGGAGCATGCAAGAATAAAAAGATCAAGCTGATAAGATTATGCCTTTATCATCTGCAACCAGCATAGTCTGAACTTTCAAACTTCTCTTAGCTCTGGAATTCTGTTGTGGCAACTGCTGTTGCCATTACTTTCACTCCCCCTTGCCCACCTGCAGTTCCACACACACCAACTATCAAGCAAACATGAACTTAACACAGAGAGGGCTCCTCCTCAGACTCAAAGTGCAAATTTAAAGACTCCCTCTCAGGTGTTAAATGAAGCAATTTCACTCCTAGGTGCCTGGAGAATGCAAAAACTCTTAACTTGAAGGTATCTACGCATGCCTGTGTTCATTGTACCACCATTACAAGAGCCAAACTGTACAAAGAGTCTAAGTGCCCAGTGACAAACGAGTGGGTAGAGGAGATGTGATATATATACACAGTGGAATACTACTCAGCTATATAGAAAAGATGAACTCTTGCCATTTGCAACAATATGGATGGGACTAGAGGGAATTATGCTAGCTGAAGTAAATCAGAAGCAGAAGGGCGAGCAACACTAAACCAAAACATATCCCACATAAAAGAACAAGCCCTAGATATTTGATTGTAGTGTTAGAAGACCATAGGAGAAAAGTAGGTAATGGGAGTCAGGGGGAGGAGGCACAGTGGACAATGGGTACTTTGGTGGTGGGTAAGGTGTGGAAACATAATCTGAAAAGATATGCACTTTACCCCTAAGTCATATACACTATTATAAACCAATGTCACCTCAATACAAAATAATAAAATAAAAATTAAATGTAGCAAAATAAAAAATATAAATCCCTGAACCCACACTCAGATACTAACTTTAGTGTCTTTCCAGACACAGATTACACAGTCAGCTTTCAAAAGAAAGTGGTAATGACATAGGTACTGGGTAGAGAATTACTCCATCCCCACATTTCTGCTTTTTGTTTCAATACAGAAGTGTCAGAAAGGGGGAAATAAGGAGGAAAGATAAAGATGCAGTTAATCATGTACTGCTACCTCTAGCCTTTAGAGCTCAGATTCCAACCAGCCCCCTGAACCACCTAAATAGTGGTTAAGAGATGGCAGGATCAATATATTTATGTTTATTCTTGCTCTCAAAGAAAAAAATTGCATTTTCTATGCTTTCTGAAGTTTCAAAGTGTTTCAGCTTTAACAATATTATTTCTATTGTTAGAAAAATGGGACATAAATATTTTCATAATGATGCAAAGAATGAATTTGATGAGCCTCCACAAGACTATATGAATTTCTTTTAAAAAATAATATATAAAGTAACATGCATATGTGTATGAATATATATTCCAAAGGATCCAGTAGTTAGCATAGAGCTTCCAAGAAAGAAATAGTGAATATTGATTTCTCTTTCTAGTAAGATATTACCTGCGAATTATAGCTGAGATAGGGCTATTTAAGACTCTGGTGTCATTAGCATTTCTCCATATGTAAATTCATAGTCATGAAAAGTAAAACATGCTCATTCTATCTCCCAAAAGACATGAAAGGAGTCTGAAGTAAAATTTTATTTTGAAAAGAAATATTTATCTTTGAAGTACTCAAAAAGTTCTTGGGATGGGCTATTTCCCAGTCCAGCCATACTTACAGATCATAAAACCTCCCTGTGTCTGAAAACAGATTCTTTTCTGATGCTGTGTCGTGAAACTTCCTTTGTCCAGTGAGATGGAAAAGGCTGATGGATGTTCTCTACTGCCCCTCTTATCCCCCAGCGGCTGTTGATCTTGTCCTCTTTCAGCCTTCTCTTCTCCAGGATAACACACCCCTTTTGTTATGCTCATAAACTACTTGTATTAGTTTATTTTAATAACAAATATGTTTGGTTGACTGAATTACAAATTTAAAGGGGGGATTATTCTCTCCACTAGCATATTATCACAGAGAAATATAACCTAAGTTGTCCATTACAGGTGCTTTTTAAAAAAGATCACAGCAGAATTCCAGGATCTTGTCTACACATTACCCAAACATTCAGTGATGTGTGTTCACTTACTCAATCTAAAGAGCAGGTGGGTAATTTAGGGTTTCCTCATGCATCAGGATGTCATAGCCTGTGGCCCTCTGAAGCCAAGGCACAGTGCAGCACAATTTAAGACCATACTTAATATCTCTCTCTTCACCCAAGGAATTGGTCCTCAGCACTCCTCTGGGCTTTGCCCACTTCGTAGCAGATTAAATGAGTTATTGTTTGTGTTCCTGCCTCCCTAATTAAACTTGAGATTTATCTTTGCATCCCCAATTCCTAAGACTGATTGTGGCAAATAGTAATTATTTATTAAATGTTTATTAAATGTAAGAAAAGTACAGGAAAGAAAGTCTTTGACAAGAAATAAAATAAGTTCATAAAAACACCAGTCCAGAATCCAAAGGAAAAAATTTTCATTTTTATGTAAAATAATAAGACCATAGTGGAATGAAATGAAGGGGGAGAGGAAGGAAGGAAGGAAGGAAGGATAGAGGAAGGAAGAGTGGGAGGGATGAGTTTTAGTTCTCTAAACTGCAGAGAAACATTAGCATATTTTTCAAGTGAACCATTCATGAATTAACGAAGGGAATATAATATCTCTGACTCAAATAATAACAAAAGAAACAGCTAAGAAAGCAGAAATCTCCACTTTAAAATTTTCATTCTTTTCAAATAAGGAGAATGTTAATGAGGAAGTTTCAGAAAGTCACTAATCCCTCACCAGTGTCAGAAATTTGGTTTCACTTTTTGAAGGCTGCTCGTGGCCATGCTTGCAAAATCAAAACTGTAATTCACCTCTAGACAATAACTAATTACAACTGATTACTAAGAAATAAGTCAACAAGGATATTTTCCTGTTTACATTCTTATCAGACTGTATCAGAACCATCTGTTTTCAAGTTTGTTGTTGCTGGGTTTTGTTTTGTTTTTTAATCTTAAGGGATAAATATTCTACATTATTCTCAGAATATATGCATGCAAAACTGCCTCACTCCACAGCTGCAGTTTTCACCGAAACATGTGGGTGGGGGAAAAATACACATTCTTCTATGGAAATAAATGAAAAGAATTAGGTATCTCACTGATTTGTTCTATCTTCCAAAGAAAGGCATGTTAGGGTCTCTCCCACTTCTCATTGCCATCTCTTCATTTGCATGGGTAATCATTGATTTTTCTCAAAAAATATACATGGAATTTTCTGACATAAAGTAGCTCCAATGTAGACTGCATAGTCAACAACTCTACTATATAAGATTTACCATTTAAAACAAGACATGTGACATTTGTCCCCATTGTTCATCATACCAAACTCCTGAAATATAAGCAATATATTCCCCTTCTTTGAAGAGAGATATAATTGTTCTAAACCCAACAAAGGAAGAGTTGAAGACTTAAATCACCAAATAGCTATATGGCTTTGGGCAAGCAATTAACCTCTGAGATCTCAGTTACTTCATCTGTAAAATAGGGACAAGGGTATTTACACAGGTGTAATGCCTGAACTAATTAGTATAATATCATTATTGATGGGAAAATAATGATTGTTGAATGCACATCTAATTTTACCACTCAGAAATCATTCTCTCTCCTTTATATTGAGTTTTTTACGGAGGTTATTTAAAAAATGACAAAGCCACACATGGAGACTGGGATAATACAATTAAACAGGTCCTGAATTCACATCGACACATAACCCAGTGGATGATCTTTTGATCATTTGTATTTATCACTTAGCTGTTTGCTAAACTTAGACTATGTAAACTGCAAAAACTTAGGAAAACTTTCAGAAACCCATATTTAGCTAGAAAAATGCGCTGCAGCAAAATGGTTTCCAGTTCATTGGTAAGTGACTTTGCAACATACAATAGTAGCTTTGGACTGCACCACAGAATTTAGTGGCAAAGTCAAGTAAAAGCGTATACTAATGACATGGCTCATAGACCATCTAACATCTATCACCTTCCACAGTCATGTGGTAGCTGCCCCAGGAGTACCACAGCTTCAGCCCCACAAGGACCAGGATGGACAAGGGGAGTAGGAGGTGACTTTGTGGGAGCAGGAGCAGGTACCGGTGCTGTCTGGTGTCCTTCCATGAGAGTATAGTTATTAGAAAGGACAGAAAGGAGGCAGAGATGAGAATTCTCCTGTCTCTCAGCCAGGCCTCATAAGCCTCTTGCCTTGTGAATCTACTTTAAAAGAAACTACCTTACTTGTTGGCAAAAATGACCATGAACCACAGAGGGAATTCTGATACACAGAAAGTGTTCCAGAGATCTGTACTCAACCCTACAATCTCTGCTTCCCTAAATGTAGACCATGGCTGTTTGCAGGTCCCCCAAACTTCTGACAAGAAGAGAGTTCCTAGCATCAGAGAATTCTCTTTTCTTGAAATGAATCGACAGTAAGCTTAGCATCACCCCTGTCTCTGAAGAAATGAGCCTTTTGAAAAACCATATATACTAAGAACTCGACCCCTTTCTTCCATACTTGACTCAGAATTATTGACAACAACTTCCAAATGGAAACACTAAAATGGTTGCTGTTTTTATATTATCTTCACCTATCATAGGAAACATAACAATTAGCGTTTTTAGCAGGATTGAAACTGCTAACACAACTTTTCTATGTCCTACACCATTAAACTTGATTAGAAATCCCTTCACGATTAACATTCATCTCGCTGTATCACACTTGAAGGTTAATAATATCCACCATCTCCTGAGAGAGGGGGAGGGGAACATATTTATTAAATGAAGAGCGGGAGGCTGCTGGGAGAGGCAAGTTCCCCTTCGGTCCGCTAGAGGGTGGCTCCCCAGCCGGCAGGAGCACGGTAAGAGCAAAGCCTCACAGCTCCCTGTCTTGCTTGCCTGCACTTTAGTTGGTAAGACGAAGCCACATTAGTATTCATCGTTCTCTATTCTTCACCCTCTGTAGGTTTTAATTTCTAATAAAGCCCCTTCACAAATGCCACAAGTCAGTTGCTGGGTCAGAGCATGACGGGGGCGGAAATACCAACCTACAATACCAGACTGTGTAAAAGAATAGCCACTCAGAATCTCCTAAATCAGTGCTCCCTGAGATAAACACATAACATGTATGAACAGAGCCTAGGTTTAAAACCTTCATGCATTATGTAGCATTATGGATGTGCTGCAGACAGGATACGGAGTGAACTATGCATGCACATTGTAGGGAAAAGTATCTACGTGATATTTAATGCATAAAGAAACGCACCTAGCCTTTAGCACACCAGCTGTTTCTCCTTTTAGAGCCGAGTTACCAATGAAATGCAGCAGAACATTTAGTAGTAAATATTCTACTTGATGGTTTTTTGTTGTTGTTGTTGTTGTTTCTTTTCTTTCTCCCTCTTTTTTTTTTATGAGCTAGCTGCCTCTGCAGATTTATATAATTAAGGAGAAAATATAAAGATTAGTGATGAAAGGCAGACGTTAAAATTGCCCTTCATCAAAATATATTCTAAGAAAGAAGGCGTTGGGGTGTGAGGTGGTTGGTGGGACTCCACATAGGTGGCAAAGCAAAATACAGTGCCTTTCTCTGCCTGTAATATTGTTCATTGTAGCAAACCCTTTTGCTTGTTACAGTACAGTAAATGGGGTGTTTAATTTGGGATTCAATGTAGTCGAGAGTCAAGGTGCAGCAGTTTTATTACAGAAATACAATTTTATTGGAGGCTGAAGATTTAATTTCTACCTTACATAGAGAGGCATAAAGGCATGCCTATTTTACATTTTGCATAGCATTTAATATATGTAATTTCTCATCTAATTTTAGAGTTTGGAAAGGTGGAAGAGTCACAGTAAGAAAAAAATACTTTAACATTTTAGTTACAAATGTTTAGAAATGAGCAATTTTTAATTTTTTAGTCATGAATGTAAAACTATTGCTTCCCTCTGCTGAGTTCTGCATCCGGTCTTTTCCTCCTTTCTTGTTAGGTGAACCATACATATAGCCACCCAAAGATCGCAAATTGAGTCAGGAAAAATTCTTCCTTTGTTACAGTTGTGTAAATGGTCTTCTACATAAAAGTAAGATGCCCAGGTGTCGTATATGGTTTGCCTTCTATTGTATAGTATCTGTCAGGGTCACATGTTAATGTCAGATCCAATGAATGTGTCTGGAATGAAATAATTTGTAGACATATTGGGAAGTTTGAATTTGAAAAAATACCAAATACATTAGTCATGGATATGGGTAAAGCTATATCAACATTGAAATCCAAATTTGTGGTATTGTGTTATTCTCTCTTTTTTGAACATATTTATCACACACAAACATTTGCTTCTGCAGCTTTAGTTCTCTTCAACAACATTTCATACCTTCTCTTTGCCACCAGGTGGAGCCCTTTGTTTATGGACATCTGTCCATTTCCTTTATCTCTAAGATGCTACCAGACAAATAGCTCCAGAGCTAAATTACTGTTGCAAATATGAAAATTTAACACCCACAGATAAAAAAAAAGTAAAGCTTTTTCAGGGATTGGTAAAATAAACCTTGTTTTAAGAATCCTATTGCTACTAGATTTAATAGCTGCACAGTTTCCTGTTTACAACTTCTACACACAGAAGAGCAGAAAATAGTAATGGTGTATGTGCCACAGTGTTGGTTTCTGTTATCTCCATCATCTTTATAATCTCAAATGTTTAACAACTGTAGTCAAAAAGCAAATATATATATATAATTTGTGTCTTAGTTTTCCTGAATCTTTAAATATATACCTCATGGAGAGAAAAGGTTTTCCTTTAGGCAGAGAGTGGTTTCTTCCTTAAATAATAGAGGGCAATGTCAACTTCATTTCTTCATCAAATTCATCTCTTTTTAATGTGATATTCAGTTCAAGGTAAGTCTAAATCTATTGTACCGTTGGTTCTATTTAGGGCTAGTAAAAAATGAATACGATTAGCAAAGTGCAATTATGACATCTTCAGCTATTTTAAGAAATGAATCAAAGATCTCATGAACGAAAATAAGAAACATAAGAAAAAATTAGAAATGCAATTTGCATGTGCAAATAACTGTGGAATGAGCTCACTTAAACTAGCTTTCCAATGACTTCAACCTTGATCTGGAAAGATCATTTATTCACAAGTAAAACATTCACATTCTCTGTGCTAACTCTGCAATGGAGCTTTTCTCAAGGTGTATTACTAATTGACACTGAAGGGTCTATTAATAACACAAATTTAACAACACCACAAAATGACTTAGTTAAGGGAATTTCTGTTCATTTCTGTTACATTTTAGAATTTTAACCAGGATTTGTTCTTTTTGTACTATATATATATATATCTCAAATGTTGCTTAAGAATCTGCAAAACAGAGTGGAGGAAGATTTGTGTATGCTTTATTTAGTCAGTCTCCGAACCTGAGCCAAATAGCTTTTCCTTTGGCTTTTGAACTGGTTCTAGGATCCCTGATCAGAAGCTGAATGTGAAGGAGCCCTCATACAACAAAATGCTGATCCACCATTTTGCTGTCTGCTCACATACAATAAGATGGTGGTAGAGAAAACATTTAGCGAGATCACTACTCTCTAATCCAAATATCAAACTGTTTTTTAAAATGATGTGACTGAGGGGTGAAGACATTCATTTCCTTCAAATACATATACACACTCATGTCTCTATATAGGGTATGTATGTGTAATACTGAAAGAATCGGCTGTGTATATTCATCTGAAGGAGAGAAAGAACGAGTCAAAAAAAGAACACTAAGACTGAAAGGAAAAAAAAAACTGAAAAAAGAGCACATTTTCTGAAAAATGACCTAATAGTTCACAAAAGCTCCATGATTCCTTTCATTTTAGCTGCATGCAGCTCAGAGTTAGGACATCTTAAAAAGTTGATGATTTTTCTTTTTCAAAAAATGTGTCCTGAAAAATTAAAAGCAAACCCACATTTGACTCTCACCTGGGAACCCCCCACTCTCCTTTTCTTCTAGGTGGGAAAGAAGAGAAAACACAGCAAGAACTCACAGTCCTTTCCTCTCCCACTTCTTCTGTCCTTCCGCTTCAACATTGAAAGTGCTGCCCTGGCTCTGTCAAAGTGTGGAAATTCGCATTTTTCTGCACTGCTTCAGACTCACACAGACTCCATGGGGACGGAGTGAGGAACTAACCAGCTGCACATGGGAGAATGAGAATGTCCGTGGTTAGAAAAACTACAGGGTTTGGTAATTTTCCACATGGAGTACAAATCTTGAGAGACTTTTTTCTTTTCAACATAATGATTTTACTGGAGCACTGGGTGTACAATGGTAGATTCACTTCTGAACATTTGAACGCATTAAAGTGTCTTACAAAATTTAATTTGACCTCTTTCTCAAAACTGGTTCACGATTTCAAATACATAATAAACAGGTTAAAGTGGGAGACCCTCCCTCTCCCCCACCCCCAGACAGAATTATAAAAGGCTACTGTCTGTAAATGAGAAATAGCCCTGGAGGACCCACCAGTGGTTTATGCAATATGTGCTTTAGACCACCAGGGGCTGAACTGAAACCACTGATGCTTTTTTTCTGAGGATCATTAGCTGGAGCAAAACAACACGTCAAAGTGAAAAGATGGGGAGGTTGGCCTGGCTCACTCTACGTGCATGCCTTCACTTTAATTATTTTTGCATTAAAATGAAGCACCAATATTCACTTTTATGTTTCAAATATATGGTTACCAAAATATACGGTAGATTGCTTTTCATATTTTTTAATATGATTCATAATATCTTATTTCGTGGTGGCTATCTGTAACTGGAAAAAAATGCGGTTTAAATTTAAGGTCAAGGAGACACATGCGTTAAATATTTTCTTGTATTTTATGAGAAAAAATTAATAGACTTGTTTTAAAATTTATATCTTAAATCAAAGTCTACCTCCAGCGAAGATGAGTGGGTCTGGGGCTTGTGGAGTGAGTCTGCACGCGTTCTTGACCTTGTGCCAATAGTCACGGAAAAGAGTATGTTCTCAGTATAATAGCTGCTTTACAAGCAAGGAGACATTGCTGGGCTGTTACGTGCACTAATGTCAGGTGCCCCATGTACCTTAAGTAGAGTCAATCCAATAAATTTAAGATCGTGGCTTAGAAATAAATGCAATGTCAGTAACCCCCCCCCCACCAGATATAAGAAGAAAGAGTATGTTTAGTCCAAAAATTAAGTTTCATGTTTTTAATTGGTGTCATATCCTGTTCTAAGTCCATAACGCTTAAATCAAAGGTGACCGGGTCAACCTGGAAAGGAAACATAATAACAACCCCTTTCATCCCCTGGCTCAAATGATTTTATGCTCAACCCTAATTTTTGTTAAAGCACTTTCAGGCAAAGACAAGAGGAAACAGTAAACATGGCAACACCATGAAGATAATTTTCTGATGCACGATTTCTCTCTGTGTTCAAAGAGCGAGCTATAGAGACTGCAAAGGAAACTGCTGTATCATTAAGCAACAAAGTCGACAAAAATAGTCACCCTTCCAGCAAAATGGCTATCCCTCTTCATTTCATAAATCTTTGTCCAACTAGACTAAAGCCAGGAATTGATGCCGTCTCTCACATCAATGGCCTGAAACTAGTGTATCATAGTAGTATGTTCAAAGGGAATCAAGAGCATCCAACAACAAATTCAGCGGCAGGGATGCAATTATAACTGACAGCCAGATGTCTGGGCTGGCTGCTACGATCCCCATCGAGACTGCAGATGGCCCTGAGACCCCTGCTTCCAAACAGTAAGTCCAAGGGAATGATAGGCAGATAAACAGCACCACCACAACCATCAACACACACACTGAACAACTTGCTGGGACTGATCAAGATTTCAGATGTCAAGAGCTGGCCAGTTCTCTCCCTCCCCCCCCTTTTCCAAACAAAAAGCTTGTTAGTGGTTGAGGGCCCAGCAGGAAATGTTTTTACACTCAGCGCCAAATGCTAATCCTTCATTGAAACCTTTAATATATTTAAATATTTAGAATAGGAGGTCAAAAGGATCCCAAATGAAATTACTTTACATGTAGAATATGGCGATTTAATATTTTGGTTAAGTCCATATTACATTTATTGGATTTCCTCCTCAAAGGAGCACTTTAAAATTCAAAGAGAAATGAAATTTGCTTTAATTACCACTTAGACAATAATCAGCATGAAATTTTTTGTTCCTTAAAAATAGGTGTTGGGGAGGAATATCCTAATAGATTATTTAACACCTCTCAACCTTTCTAGGTATATATATTTCCTCATTGTCACATATCCTATACTGAATGCCTTTTGAGGGGGTACACAACTAAATTTGACATGCATTTGTGATTCATAAATTTCTACAAACAGTAAGTCATTTTAATCCTAATATGGATAAAGGATTTTGGGAGAATCCTAGAGGGAAAATGTCTTATTTTATAAAATGGCTTGATTTTTTAATTATCTTATATAGTAAGTGCATAGTAAATGGATGGTAAATATTTAGAAAAATAGTAGAACTATATACAGCATATTCATTCTTCTAGTGAGTACTGAGTTTCAGTGCCTTTAGTTATTCTGCAATTTTCAGAGCATCTCAGACTAACTAAAAACCATGTCCTTCTGCAGCAAGTTTCTCTTCATGAAGTTTTCACAAAGGTGTTTCAATTTAGCAGTTCAGATACATTTCCCTCCTGTGCTATTCTTCTGTGAGTCTGCTGTGTACACTCCTGCAGCTGTCTGTCCCAAACCGATTTTGAGGTCTCAGCTTTCTCAGTATAAATGTCAAAAACAGAGGCTTTTCACAAAGTAGCTGCTAGCATCATGGAGGCCCTTTCTGAGCCAGTTTGAGCTTGGGAGACTGGCTTCATGTGGGCACACATAGCAATTCTCCAAACAGAGAAACATCTTAAGGACTGTCCCGGAACCCACACTTTCAGAAAATATGCTGACCAAGAATGAACAGCAGGGGGGAGTGAAGTGGCCAAAGCTCCCCAAACATCTTAACAAGCACTAATTAAATGTCTTACTTTAAAAATATGGCTTAAGAAAGCCAAATACAATAACTTGTTACAGATGGTTTTAGGAACTAACAAGACCTGTAGGAAATGGTATGGTCATTAAGATTAGTGTCCCTGAAGTCTCCTACGACCATTAGTGACTCAAGGTGCTAGGCGCTTTAGGAAGAAATGATGAGAGTCTGTCTGATGTGAAACCCATTCCCTCCCCAAATCCCATTCTCTCTGAAGGAAACTTTGCATCTGTTTTAGTGTATCACTCAGTCAATTATTGAAATAGGCAGTCAATTGAATATAAAAAATGGTATTGCAGTCTTGAAAATTATTTTTCTGATGGGCTACAAAGTGAACTGTGAATACCATGAGGTCAGAAATTGTGTCTTGTCCTATCAGTACTCCCAGGTCCAACACAGTGAACATTTGGTGACTTTCATCCATTGAATGACGACTCCTTCAGTGGTTACCCTATGCCTGGTCTGGCCTACAGAAAGCAATCATGTAGTCAGACATGGTAAATACCTTTTGGTGAGGATATCTGTTGAAGAGAGAGAGAGAGGGAGGGAGGAAGGGAGGGAGAGAGTAAGGGATGGAAAAAAGGATGGATAGATGGATGGATGGGTGGGTGGGTGGGCGGGTGGGCTGGTGGGTGGATGGGTGAATGGATGGATGGATGGATGGATGGATGGATGGATGGATGGATGGATAAGTAGGAAAATTATTCTTAAAGAAGTGTTTCTCGGCTATAGGCCATACATTCCCGAAGGATGAGAACTTGGACTGAGTTCATTCAAAGAAACATAGTCAGATCCCAGGTAAGATGACTTAAGACAACCCAGCAGCAGCACCAGCATCAAAATGGACCTGAAGACAGGTGCTGCCATCACAATGAAAATTCAGACGAAGGAGCTGCCTGAGTTTAGTGAGGTTTCCCAGGTTCTCAGAACCTGTTCAGATTACTATTAGCATTTTCAGTAGAACTTGAGAAGTACTTCCAGTCATAAAGGTATATGCCTTATACTTCAATTTTTTTCTTTTACTTTCTAAGCACAAAATACTAAAGGATGATCTATCAAAATACTATTAAGATATAGATAATATCTTTTCTGGTTGTCTGTGTGATGCTTTGGCAAGATATGTCCTGCTAACTCCAAGCTGCCTTTCATTCTGCTGGCTCCTTGCATCCCTTGTTGTCATCTTTTATCAAGTCCTTTGCCTTGGCTTCAACTGTTTGAGACTGTTGTGCTTCACCTGTCTACCCCATGGTACCAACTAGGGCTCAAAGAAAAATGATGGTTCAAACCAAATTGACTCAATGCAAGGACCACAGACTGTCCAGTCTGCTTTTCCTGCAGCAGGGGGCTGTGGGCTTGGGGATGGAAGGATGGCTGAGCTGCAGGTTCATAGTGGCAGGACTAGTGGTTGAAAGTAAAGAATCCATCCAGGCAGGTCACTGTAAGATGGAGGTTGGGGGTGAAGAACTCATCAGGAGGGGGTAAGGGATTATCCTGCCAACCTGAATGTTTTGGGTAAAAAATGAGTTAACTAAATTTTTCTTTTCTAGTTGATTGCTTTGTAGTATAAATAAAAGTAACTTTAGAGTAATAGGATTGATGTGATAATATCTCAACCCACAGAAACACCTGTTCCAGGTCCCTTATGTTTATCAATACCACTTACTACTACCATCATCACCTTTTACCAGAAATAAACCTTACTAGAAATAAACCTTAATAGAATAGTAGTTTTCTCCCGAAAACTACTTTGGTCTGAATGTAGTGTCATTGGTTTCATATATTTGCTCAACAAATATTTGCTAAGGAACTCTTTAGCTGAAGAGAGCTATAAGAGCAAGCTGATAGGGGAAGAGACTAATAGATCTGTTAAGAGGAGCCGATAATGAAATGATAGCATCATGAATATAATTTTTAAACTTGGGAGAGTCCAAAGCTAAAGGAAATTAGGCTACTTTTTTCTAATGTCATGAACTGGGATGGTATTTCTGGAAACGCAACTACTAGAGATGATGAGCTGGTGATGATGACTGATGCATGGTGAGGTGATTGTTCAGTGTAACTCTGGAACTTTACTCAATTCCTTAGATTCAGTTTGTTACTTAATTGCTACAATGAACCTGTGAAATGGGATGCATTATTTTCATTTTACAGATGAAGACACTGAGGTTCAAAAAGGTTAAATAACATCTGGTAAACGGTGGAGCAAGGATTACAAGTTCAGTCTTTTCCTCTAAAGCCCACAGGACTCTACTCCTTCTCTCATATGGTCTACTTGCTGATGATTGAGGCCATTTGATATTCAACTCAAAAATCTAAGTGACTTTCCACCACACATAAGAGAGTTGTGTGAATATTTTGAAACTAGGTCTGGAAACCCATTTAGATGGTTTTTCAAATACAAATTTAAACGGAACATTTACATACTTGATCCAAATGTTAGTAATAGTTTGTGGGATTCACATTTCATCTTTGTGTTGTCTTTTACATCATATCACTCAAGGGGTGCCATGTTTCAGATCCAAAATTCTCTTGAGGGCATTAAGTTAAGTGAAATAAGTCAGCCAGAGAAAGATAAATATCATAAAACCTTAACTTACTCATGTAGGCTAAAAAACCAAACTCATAGAAACAAAGATCAGATTTGAGATTGCCAGAGTTGGGCATTGGGGTGGAGGCATTAGGTGAAGAAGATCAGTGGTACAATCTTCTATAAATAAGCTCTGGGGATACATGCAATTCATACACTGTCAAGCATTACCATATGGCATGATAATTATAGTTAACAATGTTGCATTGTTTATTTGAAAGTCACAGTGAATAGATCTTAAAAGTCATCATTACAAGGGGAAAATTATAACTATATGTGAGGACAAATATTGACTGAGCTTACTATGTTGATCATTTTGCAATATACACAGATATCAAATCATAGTTGTCCACCTCAAGTTAAACTCATGCAATGTTATATATTAATTATATCTTAATAAAGCTGATGAGGGTGTGCCTTATCTTCTCCCAGACAGTACAGTGATGCTCCATGAGATAGTCTTATAATAGCTGAGACAGTCAGGAAGCTCATAGAATATATAATGCTAAAGGAATGTTCCTCCAAGGTTCAAGATGCTGGCAAGAAAGTAGAAAGAGTGAAGCAGGAAAGGCAAAGTTAACAAAAGGTAGTGAGAGGAAATGAGTGAAAACTATTCTCCAGTCTCCCTTGCTATTTTTGTTTCCAATATTCATAGCCAGTACCGCAATCACCTCAAAAACAGCTGTTCATCACCAACCTGGTCTCCCAACCACAAACCAGCCTGTCCTAAGTCCCTCAGTGGGGCACTGCTTTCTGAAAGGCGCACAAGAGGTGTGTGGAGTCAAAAAGACCCTGAAGTCTTCACACGTCATCTAAAATAGATCAGTCATGGCTCTTTCTAGGTCTCAGTTTCCTCATCTGCAAATATGAAATAATGATAAGGTGCATTCCACCATGTATTGAATGTCTAATAAAATCATGTATTTTCAACAACGTATTGAGCTATAATTGGCATATAATAAACGCACATATTTAAAAGATAATGCATTTGAAAGGGCATTTGTGAACCATAAAAATTTCATCTCTACAAGTTCATAATATCCCGGTACCCCTAATTTCTTAAGTCATTTTCTGTTTCATTTTTAAGAGCCTTTATAACTGTACTGTACCTTAGCTGGCCAGCCTCATTTCTCACCACTTTCTGATACAGGCACTTTGGTATGTAAGTCCAGCCTTCTTCATTTATGTTCTTTAAATGGGCCAATAAAGTGACTTCCAAACTCCCAGGACCTTGTCATTCAGTCCTTGAACCCCCAGCACAGACCATTTACCAAGCACTGTCCTTGGTGCTGTAGTTATTTCTGTAAGCAAAAGAGACAAGTTTACAAGTTTAAGGGCCGCCCCAAGAGCTACTTATGGTAGGCCTAATGATCTCTTGCCAAATTCATTCTTTCCTAGGCAAATCCTCCCAACACCAGTTCCCTCTCTTCCATGAAATCTTTTTAATTATTACCAACTGATTTCCCTATCCCTCTTTTTTTCCTTACAGCACCAGTAGATTTCACATCATTTAGCATTAACTTTATTTTGTGAGATTATTGCCAGTATAAGCACCACACAGAAAAGTATGTTTTTCCGTAACCTCATAACCCAGAGTAGATTGTTATTTTTCATAAACGTGTCAAAAAAGGCAGACACTTTCTGAGGGAACAGAGCCCACATGGCTCCTCTGTGTCACCTGCACTGCGAGCTGGTGGGCGGTTTAGGGAAAGCGGCACTACTGAGCACAGACTGATTCACGGCTTGTCCAAAGCCAACCACAAGGGAAGCCAGGCTCAAGGACATCTTCCTGCCGCCAGTCGAGTGTATCCTAGCAACCAGATTCCAGCGGCTTCCTGTCCTCCGGAGTCTGCCCCTGCTTACTGCTTTGTTGCCTAGGGTTTTGCGTTTTGGCATTGCTGATCTTTGCATTCGTTATAGATCCTGAAAGTTTGGAAATAAGTCTGAGCTTTAGGCTAGCTGACGAGAACCATTTCATTCATAACTTCCTTTCAGCAATCACTCGTGACTTTCATGGAGCAAAATGCTGGCCCTTAACTTAAAAAGGGTGAATACCATTATTTAAGGTTTAATTTCTATCGGGTCAGTTAGTTTAGAGATACGTAAAAAGGAAAAAGCATACCTTCTTTCTGTTAAATAATCAAAAGCTACTCAGATCTTTGCAAAAATGATGCACTATTATTCAGAGACCATTATAGCAATAAACCTGAACTTGGCAAAGTCACAGGTGCAGGAAAAATACCAAGATAAATTTGAAGAAAATGACTCAAGTTCATCCTTAAAAGTATGGATATCTGAAATTATGTCTGCTACTATTTGGCTTGAACAGCAATTCTCTTAGTATTCTTTCCAGAGATTTGCCACCTTAGTTCTGTAATGAGTGCTGCATTTTTTACTTTAGTGGGGTTAAATTTTGCAGTTGATGTGGCATTTTTAGTTTTTTCTTATTCTTATCAAAAATTCATCAGAACACAATCAGTGATTTATCTATTTTTAAAAACTATTCAGAACTCATAGTGAAGAGCTCAAAATCAAATCTAAATATAGCTTTACTTCCAAAACCTCTCTTAACATAAGTTAAAATCCTGGTTACTTTTCTCTTTCCAAAAGGCAATTCAATGCACTCATTTACATACGAGGAGGACAGGGAAACACAGAACTCTTCTCCTGCAAAACTAACCAAACCTAATGAGGTTTTCCCCACTGTTGGAAAGGAGAACTCATATTTGGTTTGAGTTTGTAGTTCATTGTTATTGGGTCGCCAACAGCACACGAGGTCTTAGACCATCTGACGCTTCTACCTTTATGCTGCAAGCTGTGTCTCTGGGAGTCACTGGAGGCCGCCCTCATTTCCTCCCCCTATTACTCCCTCCCCTGACAATAACAGTCATAAAGTCACAAGCCAAAGATTATTCATTCTGCTTTGGTGCTGGTAGTCTCACTAAACCTGTTGAGCTTTTTCTTCTCAAGAAACTCACAGGTCTTACCAACTAGCCACCATTGGCATTTGTCTATTTGACATCCACATTTGAAGTCTATCCTCAGATGGAGTTTTACTAAGATAGGAATTTGAACACTTAAACAAATTGAACTACTCATGGCTTCCTTGACATCTAGTTGTGGGCTTCTGTACATGTTTTATTTAAAGATACAAATTTAATCACATGGTTAAAGCAGTGCTCTGCTGCATTGCCCTTTGCTTGCTTGTCAAATAACTCTGTCAGAGGATCAAGCCTTTTCTTATTGTCTCAGGTTACATGTTGTTCCCTGCAGTACTTAGGACAGCCATGAAGCATCTTTGGAGAATGCAGACCTTTAAAGTCCACAAAGAGAAAACTGCTCTGCCTCTCCCCATACTTACCTAAGTTTTGGTCTCTTCATCTTGAATTCACAGGCAACTCCATTCACTTGTTTTAATATTGGTTTAGGTAAATTCAGCTTAATTGCAATTTTCCAAAGGGAGGGAGGCAACCCTGACTCTCCTTTAACCCTTCTCAAACATCTGCTTGCAGTGGAATGAGCTAAGGATAGGTGAGGTCTAGGGGTAGGTCTGTGTCTCATCCCTGTATTCAAATTGCTGCACCAGACGCACAGAGTTCAAGAATAATAAACTTGAATCCTGGCCTTAATCATTTCCATCTTCTTCATGGTTTGCACTACAGATGTAAATAACCAAATTGGTTAGGGCCTTAAGAAGTCAGGTTCGAAGGCAGTATAGTACATAGCTTTCATATTCCCATAGACCTAGGTTAAACTAGGTGTTTTCTCTTTTCTAGATCTGTGTGACCTTGGGAAAGTCACTTGATTTCTCTGAGCCTCCTATTCCTACTTTGTGTGATGGTCAGTATGACCATGAAATTAAATAATATACCCAAAGAATTTGGCATAATGCCTGTAACTACTGTTTACTGAAGAACAGATTATAACACACAGTGATGCTGTATGTGTTGGAATATTAGATTATTTTGTCAGTAATCTATTACTTCTATACTAAGAGCTATGCCTAGTATGGATACACATATCTTAAATTTGGACTTTCTTCCTCCGCAAAAAATCTGTAACCCAATAGCTAATTAAGGATGCAACACAGAAGCCCCAAAGAAAACAAAAGCTGTTGGACACTGTTTTTCCTGGAGAGTAGTTCATTCTCAGGAAGGTCAAATTCAGGCCTGAGCTAACACTACCTCAGTTGCTGCTCTGTGGGCCACAGCAGGACAACCAGGATAGTCATTGGGAAAATATTCAACACTCATTCAATATATGTGTGGACAACTACTATGTGCCACCCACAAGCAAGATGAGGGATATGTTAGCATTTCCAAAGCTGGTTTTAAGTAGAGTTCAGGCTCCTCTTCAAACACTTCATCTAAGAGAACATTTTCAACTCTTCAACAAAACTAGTAGGGAGGCAGTAACATCAATTTCACTTAATAGGTGAAAAAAAACTAAGCACAGAGAGGTTAGATAACTTATTCAAGAGACACCAGGAATACACAAGCAGAACTGAATAGGACATAACCCTAGGGTTCATCCTTATAACCCCCAGCCTTGTTGCTTTCTCACAGAACTTCGTCATAAGAAGGGGATCATTTTAAGCTTCTGCCTTGGTTCACTGAACCTCTTTCTGAAGATGGATTTCCCAGACAGTAGAATAGGAACTTTGCTCTTTCCCATTCAGCACTGAATACTTCAGGAAGGACTGTTAAATCCCAGGCCACCCTATTCAGGCCTCCCGTTGACCAAGCTGTGTGACACTAGTTATCATATTTAAGGTAAATCTCTTCCTCTTCTGAGCAGGAATGACACACATACTTTGGTGTATTTAAAAAATCTTCTTTGTGGGAAGTTTATGTCTTCACCTTATAAAACAAATTCCTAACTTGAAGGCCTGTACAGTCTTTGAAGTATTATTTAAATTGTTCTACACACAAATTACTTACAAAATTGAACTGTCACTTTACAGCAGAATTAAAATTAATATGGTCCTTTTGGTTCTAGTGCTTGGGCATAAATTCCCATATGTAAAATGTTCTGAAATGTGGAGAGTTAAAATCTGAATCCTTTTCTCTTTCCAGTCCTGTGTCTCTTGTGGTAAAAGGCAAAGAACCCAGACAGTGACGAGGAGGGGAGTAAGACTACACACCCAGAGGCCAACATCACATTCTTTGAGTTCTTCAGTTTTACCAGAGAAATGACTTTAAAAAGGGGAAGAAGAAAGACGGCTTCATGCTTGTAAGTGGAAATCACTGTAGAGAAGAGGAAAATGGCTGCCCAAATAGTCACAGGACATGCATTTCTCTTAGCGGCTGGATACTGTCCTGCAGACCTTTTCAAAACCTAGATGGTGGTGCTCACACAGGAGACAACTGGACCAGGCGCTCAGGCTTTTCTGAGGTTAGGGAAGGACACAAAGAACAAAATCGCTCCCTTGAAGTTGAAATCAAAGCATCCTCGTGAGCAGTCGTATGCACATCCAAACAGAGAAGACACATGTGTGTGATTGAGGCCAGCCAGGGAGAGGGGCACACTTCCCAGGGGTTGTTTTAAACAATGACAGACTGCAAAATCTGACTGTG
Source organism: Uropsilus gracilis (assembly GCA_004024945.1). NCBI lineage: Eukaryota > Metazoa > Chordata > Mammalia > Eulipotyphla > Talpidae > Uropsilus > Uropsilus gracilis. The sequence continues at coordinate 35,481 of PVHY01004399.1, read as the reverse complement.
ATGTGCTGAAACATGAAACACACACACACTAGTGAAAAACACTGCCAAAGTCTCTCTAAGGCAAAGTTTAGAAGAACACGTGCTCTGGATACAGCAACAACAATTTCAAAATCACTCCATTTATGATTCCATCCCTCATCTCTTTGATCACTTTGGCACACTATTTAGGAAATAACAGAAAAAGAGAAACATGAAGTTGGAGACAGAAAATTGAATTATAAAAGCCACCCACCTTGCTTTTGGGGTCAGGAAGAACCGTGGACTTCTGTTGCAGCAAGAACTATCTAACACCAGTGTGTTAAACGGTCACATATATATATTTTAAAGAAAAGGAAACGGTTCTTTAAAAAAAAAAAGAAAAGAAAAGAAAATACAAGTTGCAATATTCCAGTCCTCACAGCAAATCTTACCCCAAAATTGAAACTCAAGTAAGAGCAGCTTACTGTGGTTCTTGGTTACAAAGCAGAAAGCAGAGTCCTCAAGTCATTAGTCCCCTATTTTGCGAAAGAAAACAAACAACAGCAAAGGTGCTGTTGAACAGAAGGGAGAGGACCGCACAATTCCTCCTGCCCTCCTGGGTCCCTCCAAGCGCCTTCTCTGGGTGTGGACTGGAAAGCCGCATTGATCAATACCAATGTCACGATAGGCGGCTTAAACGCCACAGAAGTACACTTAGAAATGAGAGGAAAGTGACTGACATGGATATGCTGAGCCAGCCCCGTGCCACTAGAACAGTCTTAAATGCCCACACAAGGAGAGTAAAAAGAAAAGCACATTTTGCATTAGAATAAATTCTTTTCTTTTCTTTTCTTTTTTTTATTGAGACCGCGGAAAGTCACATGACCCTACATGTAGCCTTTTAGGAAAGCACCCGAAATGGTAAAGAAAGGCGTGGGGGGCTGCCTCCTTCCTCCTGCAGCCGGTCAGCCCATCCTGCCGCGTGTCCGCATTCTTCTGGGCGCATCTGTGGAGCTATTAAGTGGGATAATCCCTCTGGCCTTTGATACATTTCTGGACATGATTATTTCATTACTCGCAGTATATCAGTAGGATCATAATAAAAAGGACTTCTGACAACCTGCCAAGAGTTTTGTGGCCTTGTAAACACAAAAGTGCTCTAATAAAATTTTATTAAGTGTTAAAAAGTCATAAAAAGTGAAATAACATAAACTACAAAATTTACTGTCCTCAGCAAATGCTGAAAATATCGTCCACAGTAAAATTAAATTAGCATGTAATAGACAGAGGAGCAGTGCGGAGTGGATTTAAAAGAGGATCCAGGGGAAATGACACTGTAACCCAATCTGGGTCACGGGGATTTAATTCGGATTTTTCTCTCTAAATGTGAATAAATGTGCTGATTACAGACAAGAGCTCCGGGGTTACTGGAGTCTCACACATTGTCAATACTTTGGAAGAAATAATATATTGCAGATTGTAATGAGCTCGGGGGACCTGGCGCACGTCGCGGGGGAGCGGCGAGGGGCAGGGCGTCCACTAGGGCGCGCTGCGAGACCGGGAATCCTCTCCAGGGCGCCCACGCGGCGGCGCCGCCCGCGGCCCCCCTCGAAATTGTATTTACAGTTCGTGTTTTGTTTTTTCCCTCTCCTGTGACATTTTCACCAAATCGGAAAATGAAGTGTAAGTCGAGCTTTGCTGCAGGCGGTCCTCGGTCTCCGCTTTCAGACTCGGGGGCCCGGCATGGACTGCACTGCTCGCGGCGGTGCTAGTCGAAGGGGACCGGTTGCCCCGCGCTCAGGCCCGGCCGCGCCGCCGCGGGCTGCGGTGAAGCGCGCGAGGTCAGCCTTCGGCTCCCGCCCCGGCGCGGGCGCGCAGCGGGCGCGCAGCGGGCGCGAAGGGTCGCCGGTCCCGCCGAGGGTTCAAGTGCGTGCCGGGGGCTGGAGCGCCGGGCGGCCGGCTCCGCTAGCCAGTTCTCCCCCGGCTCGGCCCCTCTCCGGACTTCACTGTGCCCCGCGGCCCTGAGGACTCCTCTCCCCGGCCTGCCCAGCCTCGCTGGGTCACCGGCCTCGGGCGCAAACCCGGGCTCGCGACCGCGGGGTCGCCCAAGCCCTACGTGGAGCCTCTGCCTGGGTAAGAAGTCCGACTTCCTCTCCACGCAACTCCAAGGGGAATCTGGAATTGGCAGGAAATTGCTGGAAAATTCAGCTCGCGCTATTGCAGTCAGCTGTCCTTTGCTGAAGAGAAGCAGCTTCTACCAAAGTCTTGCCTTTCCCTCT
>PVHY01004399.1:0-33144 GCA_004024945.1 Uropsilus gracilis | reverse complement strand
TAGTTAGAAGTTAGTGAAATACTAAATAAATGGGCAGTGACACGTTTCGTGGCATAATTTCCCCTCGGGGATGGCCCCCGAGGTGCATTGAAGAGTTGGTTACACTTCGCCAGAAAGTATTCTGAAGTAAATCCATTGCTAAAGCCCAGAAGAGTAAGTTCAAGTTACTGCATACCGCCTACTTTCCTGTTGAGGCTTGCACAGGTGACTAGGTTGAGGATGCTTGATCTTTTTCACTTTTCAGATGGCAAGAGTATTTGATTTTTTTTATGTGACAGAGTTAATGTTCAAGGGCAAATGGAGCAACAACGATGTGCAATGGTCACTTCTAGCCTAAAATAAATAGAATTAATTTATACCGAGAATTCTCTATGTTTTAGATTTTTTTTTTGGTTATGTTATATAAAAAAAAGTTCTTTGACAATTTATAAAAGGGAAAAAATCCTTAGTTATTGGCATTTGCAAAATAACTGAATTTGAAATAACTTGGCCTGAAGCACTGGAGTTAAGCAAGCAGTTAGTTAAAATGTGGCTTGACAATTACTGTCAAAGACTTTGAGAGCTAATAAAAACAGAATTCAAAGGAATGGAAATAAGTAACAAAATTGCTTCTTGACTCAACGTGCCTGCTTGGATGAGGGGACAAATGACATGTCGCTGACTCCTGTTGGAGCCATTCTCTGCAGACAGCAGTTATGAATGCAGTTGGTTCCCGTACCTTTGGAAGAAAAGGGCAAGTATGTACGTAGATAATTTCCTGCCTAGGATTTTCTCAATAGTTCCAGTGAAAAGTTTTTGCATTTAAAAATGTTATGATAAATTGCCTAATGAATTAAGAAGTTCAGAAAGAAACTCTCTGCTTGTATTATTTTGTTCTGTGCTCACATTTCAAATAGACTTCATTTGTCCTTCAGAAAAAGTTTTTTCACAAATATTAAAAACATCACAACTAGTATTTTTAACTGTCTTCTGATATATGATTGTTGTAAGTAGCTTTTCTTAAATTTTAAGTCAAAGTAGTACAACTATTTTCGAGGTTGAAGATTTCCAAACCTGTCTGTATAAAATTGTAATGTTAAAAGGTTTTGTAAAGAAACAGGGATTAATACATATTAAATCACTATAAAAACCATATCTTAAAGGAATTCTTTCATACTATTCCTCCTTTCAAAATAAATATCAGAGGCTATTCTACAGAAATACTGTAATAAAATGATTCCCATGATAACAGTTCTGTCAAGGTTGTGCGTACCTCCAAACTCACTCTGAGGAGCAAACAGCATACTCTGTTTTTGATATGTGTGAGATACTTAAAAAGGCAAGAAGTTTGTAAAGACATTTTTTTTGCTAAAGTTCACAAGACTATTAAAGTGTGCAAATGATTATAAATTCTAAATGACTGAAAAGTATTTTTCCAATGATTTTTAAGATTTGATACTTTTACATAATCAGCACTATAGTCAGTACCCTGATTTAATATATGCTAAATAATTTGTTATATTACCTAAATGACAAAGGCATTATTGGAATTTGTGTTTGTGTTTTATTTTCTATGTAAACAGTTCAGAAATATTTTAATTTCCCTTTATATATATATATGGGATAAATTTGATCATGTGCTCTGTTGGAATAAAAAGCAGTCCAAGTTCACTTCTTCAAAACTTGACTTTGATCCTGATCTCTAGTTTGGATGCATACAAACTGCTATTGAGATTGATTTGGATATATCAATTTATTGGGGAATTTAAGACAGTGCAAGTTTAATAAGGAAGAATGCATATTAAGGTACAAAATAGCAAATAGGCAAAATTAAATCAGGAGGGACTCTTTAGCTCTCACATTTGATGAAAATTTTAAAGGTATTTTGTATTCAGAAAGGAATTCCTTGTACTCTATATTTCTAAGTTGTGCTCTGAATAATCAAATACCAAGTTTATGTATTTTTAGTGTGACTAAGGGCAAGGTTATGAGAAACAAATTGACTTTATTTAAAAAAAATTTTTTTTGAAATTGTATTATAAGATACAAACTTAATTTTTGGTTTTTCACAGAAATTTTGTGATCAGTTTATCAGTTTTCTAGATCACTGTTAAAGCAGCATGTAAAAGCTACTTTCTCCACGTGGGAAGTTCATATTTAAGTTTCCTTACCTGCAAAATCACTCTACATGATTTATGGTAAGGACCATTTCATGTCTTGGTCTCATTGATTGCACTGAATGTATAAAAATCTTGTTTAAAGACCAGTAACAGTGAGGAAATTCCAAGTCAAATTGGCTAATTCCATTCATAATTCATCCCAAGTGCCTGACTTAGAAAACTTGCAAACAGTTTATAGCTCTATGTACAAAATCAGTTGACTTGCTTATGCGGAGAAGCAGGGTTAACTTTGACCTCTTTTCTCAGAGAGGCTTAAGTTGATAAACTATGGAATGTAAATTGAGCTTTTTGATTTCCTAGAAGTTTTCCAATCTCAATTCCTTTTCGCTTTTTACAAATGTAAACACGGAAGGACAACTTTTATGTTCTGAGATGGTGTTGACTTTCAGCCACCCAATTCCTTCTCATTTACACATTTGTTCATTTCTTTGGAGGCAGAACAGCAGAATTCCTGCGGGGACAAAATAGCAGGCACCATATCTGCCCCCTTCAACCATCTCTCTTCCCAGCCCTCCTCTTATTCTGGGTGAATTAGGCATGAATTTAGCACTGGCACATGTTTCAAACTGCCACATCAACAGCCGAAAGTACTTTTAGGGACTGGCAAGACCTCCACCTAAACTTTGCTTTTCTGAGCAGTAGAAAACTGCTGGGAGAATCCTGGGTCTTGATATTGGGAACATTGCAGGTTGTCTTTCAAATCGGAAGCAGTCCCTCTGCTTGTCTTCCAAAGCAGAACAGGGTTCAGGAAATTTTGATGTTCAGGAAGACTTTAAAACATTTTTATAGAGTTTCTTAAACATTCTGAGTAGCTGTAATTTTAAGCCAGTCTAGTTTTAAGGGTGAAAACTGGCCCAGAGAGAGTCTTTACACAGGAACTTCAATCTAATGTGACCTCAAGTGACTTTTTAAAAATATGATCTTGAAAACATGGGTTTCCAGTGGGAAGGGTCACCATCTGCTTAGAACAGGGATCCTCAGGATCAGTTAATATCCACCGAACACGCTTCGTTAAACTGGAACAAACATGATGCTGAATTACAGGCTCCCCGTTTTCCTGAATGTAGGTCATTTTGTGTCCTTACGATTTAACGTCTGAAGGGACTTCCTGTCTTTGAAGTATAGCAGTTTGTCACCTGTTTGGATAGCCTCCTTAAAAGCAGGGGCTCCATTGCGACTTTGAAAGACAAGTGACTCCATGGTCACAGGCTTGAGTTCCCAGCTCACCAAGGCAGTGAAACCTGCAGGTGTGGGGCCCTCCTTACAAGTCAGTGCCTGCAGAGCCTGCTTCCCAGGCTTCATTCTTGTAGGTCAGAGCCTACTGGAAAGGCCCGGAGCCATACACTCACCTGGGTGAAGCCACAAAGAGGGAAGCTTTCATAATGAGAAGCCATACATCAAAATCCGTAGCTTTTGAGAACCGGAGTAACTAGTACTCAGGCATTAGTGTCACATGCTGGAGCGAATCGCTGCTGGTGCCCAGCGCACCTAGTGGGGAGGCCTATTTAAACCCATATTTAAACATACCTTAAAAATGTAGTGTTGAACATTTTGAACACATATGGTTTCTACACCTCTGTGAGCTGTGTGCAGCTGAACATTTCAGGAGAAACGCTGCTCATTCATAAGTGTTATTCACCAGTTCAGAATGTTAGACACAGCTGTGGGTTTCTAGAAACTGGAGGTATGGTTGCTTTTACTAGATGATGCAACACATGCCAAGACTGTGGACACCAACGCACCCCGCAAGTGAAAGCCATCTATGTATGTTTAAAGGACACTCTCCCTAGCATATCCAGCTAATCACTTCCAAGACTCAACTTGTTCTCTTTGGAGAGCTTCACTCATTGTTTGAAAGCCTGGGCATAAAGATGGCACAAAAACATCTTCATATCTCCCCTCCCTGAGAGTGTTTTCATTTTAATATTAACTAAACATTTAGAAGTTTATAAACCTGGGGACTTTGCTTTCAGAATGCTGGACTCTTACGCAAGAAATTAAGATAATTTGTTATGTGAGGAGGTAGAAAATGAAAATAGATTTGAACACTTCTGATCTAAGGTCATAATCAAACAAATAAAATAGACCGAAGGTGAGTGTGTCAAAAGAAGGACATGAAGTAAGTTCTGTGTGTAATTCTTTATTAATGAGTTGCATGCAATTTTGGTGACTATGCATTTTCTTTTTGTGGTTGTTCATCACTCTGATCATATAATTTCTCTGGAAGAATGGTAGCCATTGTAATTCTCTGCCCTGCTGGTTTGCTTACTAGTCAGTAGCTTGAAAATCATCTAGAAAAAAAGCTGCACAAAGCATCCATCTGAAGGGCACAGCTCTTATATCTTTCACAAACCAAGTGACACTGTCCGCTTAAGGAGGATGATCAGATTTATGCAATTATCTCAGGTTTTTGGGTAATCTTCCTGGTTCCTGCTCTTGGCAACTATAAACCATGTGTGCATGTCAGAGAGGATTCTCTAGCTACCAAGTAAAAATTAGTCTTTAGTCACACACTACTGCACCTTTCACATGGGTAAATCGTTGCAATAATTTCTTGATTACATCATAGGTGATATGAGAACAGGACAGGTGGGACAGGATGTGAACAGCTGAATATCCCCACACTTGGAGCACTTAAAAATACTTTGAAGTCACACAGCTGCTCTTTCTTTTTATAATTATCTTCAGTGAAACTCCAAAAACCCCATAATGTCTACCTTAAAAGCATCAGGAGTATTTTAATTGGGTAATAACCATCCATATTTTCCTTCTGATAAATTAGAAGGAATTAAGAATGAAATTTTATGATGCTTATAAACTATTGCTGACCCAAGGGACAAGAACAATTATGAAAAATATGTCCTACATATTTGGCATGAATATGAATTTAGACTTAAAAACCATTTATCGTAAATGTTCAGCAACTTATTAAAGCTTATAAAATAATATTCATATAATGATTACAGAATAACTTATAATCATGATTGATATGTCGTCAATATTGTAGTAGGCACCATGCCAAATACTGAAGCTGACTTGATCTTAGCCTGTTGGACTCAGGGCAAAAATAGACAAGCTATAAAAGAGATCAAAGACGATAACAGATCTTCTGTCTCTGTGATCCTTTTTGGGTCAATGATGATTTTTAAAAGGCTTTTAACACACAGACGTCTCTCTTCCCCCTCCTGCTCCCTTTTTCTTCCTATTGTTTTCCCTATTTTTATTCCTTTCCCTATAAAAATTACAAGTCACAGATGGAAAAGGATTTTTGAAAAAGTGAAACTTTCTGACTATTTAATATTGAGAATAGACTTGTATGAGGGCAAATTCCGTTTACATGAACTTAACTCCTTATTTCAGGACCAACCACCACCCAATTCACCTATCTTCAGCTGAGTGCAAGATGAGACTCTTCTTTGACTACAAAAGCATTTCTAGCTTTGAGTCAATGCTATTTGCCAGCCCCCACAATCAGTTAACTCTAATGGGAATTTTTTTGGAATGAATTAAAGGTGATTAGGGAATTGGCTGAATTCCTACAATTGGAAAAGAAATGGGTTTGCTGAACTCTTCCGGGCTGCCTGGCCATATCAACATTTTACTCAGAGTCATCCTTGCAGTCTTAGCAGTTGCCAACCAAATACTTGATTTTATGTTGACAGAAGTCAGCTGTTAAAGTATATATTTAACTGTAAGTAGTTAGTATCCCTGAAGCATTAGGAGTATTACCTGCCTCTGTTCAAACTATACAGAAGATTACAGAAGATTTAATCCAAAGATTTAACCTCTGACAGTGGTCCAAGTGTTCTTGTTCCAGTCTTACCATGTGATCTCTGGCAAGCTATTTAACTGGTCTGAGCCTTGGTTTCTTCATTTATAAAATGAAGACTACAGTACCTCTCTGCCATGTTAAGTGTCAAGTATTATCTAATATTCATAAAGAATTTGGAGCCGCATTTGCTGTCAGTATTTGTTACTGGAATTGCAAGCAAAAACCAAACAAACAAAAAAACAACAAGTGTGAATATTTACCCTTGCAGTTTTCCATGGCATAAATTTGTAGAGAAGTTTCAAGAAAAAACAAGTAGGCATCTAGATGCACAGTTAGACAATTGCCCCATGTTTACACTCAGAAACACAGCTCTAAATTTAAGCCTGAGATTTTGGTAATAATAGCATGTCCTCCTCCCCTCACAACCTAAAGGAAAATACATTTTGCTTAGCACAAAATAACTTAACTCTTTTCACTCCAAGTGATAACTTTTACCAGACAAGTCAAAACTGACCCAGCGGCCCCAGAGTACATAAATTCCTTAGAGAAAGAAAAGTGTAAGGGACCAGGACTTGCTAACTTAATTTGGGGCTTGTGGGTAATACAGGGATGGCAAAGCATGTGCAACTTCTTTCTGAGTTGCATTATCTTAAATTTATTTGGAGGATTGGTTTTCATGTGATAAAATTTATTCCTTGATAAGTTTTTATGGCCAAATTGAAAAGTCTTAAATAATAGACCCCTGAGAGTAGAAATGCTCACATACCTGTAACTAGAGCTGTGTGATTGGCATCCCCATCATATTGTAACTGATACACAAAAGAAACTTAAGGTACTTGCACAGCTAAGGCAGCAGAGAACCTCTGACAACTTTTTGAGCATATTGTAAGAGTCAGGTGAACTGTTCCATCCATCAGCAATGTAAAACACTTTCATTGTCTCTCTTAAGAAGACTTCCAAAAAGCATCACTAAATCTTCACCTAAATGTAGTTTACTACAATAAACTGAGATTTTTAAATTGGAGTCAAGAGATAGCACACATATGTTGCTCTATTTAATGGTCCTTGAGAGTCAATGAAAAGACACTGGTTAAACACATGAACGAAGTAATTGTGAATGGATCTGTCATATTTTCAGTGCAGCAACAGCAGAAAGAAATGCAGACACCTTACTCCAGAAATAGAACTCTTTCACCCCAGGACCTTGGATATCGACACTGGCCATAATGAATTTTAAGGTCTATTGCACAATCAGCCAGACTTCACTTCAATTTTGATTTTTGGGTCCCAGTAAATATATGTGTGGCAGTTGCCTCATTTGTGACCATATTTGAGATTTGCCTTTTAGATAGCCTACCTTTTCTCTTTACAAGTGCCCAACCCATCTTAGAAGGTTTTCCAGTTTTTCTTTCTTTCCGGGCAACAGTTCTGATGCTTAACTCTTCCCTGGCTTTCACTGCTAACCTGCATGTGCCTACATGTATTTACTTATAAAGGGCAACTCTTTAAAGAGTCATTCAAGGATGGCAGAATATCAGTGTATTTCCAACAACTTGAACCTAAATCAGCTGGTCCATTTTTGAAGACATTCGGATGTTCTTGTCCCTTCTTTAAGTCGATGGAGGGGGGAGTAGGGCGGGATAGGAGCTCCTTGTTCACAAGGAGAGGACAGTCTATTTGGGGTACAAAGATATCAACTTATTCAAGAAAGTCAATCATTAAGAAATAATGTGTGTGTGTGTGTGTGTGTGCGTGTGTTTGTATGTCTGTACCTTAGTGCCTATGGAGATCAAAGGACCAGAACTCAATGGGAACAGAAAGAGCTACCAACAACAAAAAACAAACAAAAAAACCCTACAGAAACATTCTCCAGAAGAGGTTGCCCTTCTGGGTTGCCCTTTTTTTGTGAAGAGTGGGTAGCTTTGGTTGCATGTAAAAACAGTTCCCAGAAAGTGGAAGATGGTAGGTGAAAATGCTGAAGCAGTAATGAGTTCTGTTTGTTCTGAGCACTGTGAGGACCTCGAGAAATTGTCTCACTTGTTCCTTCTGTGCTGACCCTTTAAGTTTGTCCAGTCAGCCAGTTCTCACAGAGACCGATTAGTCTGCCAGCCCACACTTAGGTCAGCTTCATGTTAGCGTCTCATCTTGTTGCTTCCAATCTGGCCCAAATATTCTTCCAGGTTGTATCATTACATGTTTTAAACCCTGATATGACCTCCTCCCTTCACTGTTTCTTGTAGATTACTTGCAAGGCTTTCCTGACTGAGACCCCCACCCCTTTGACCTTCATTTTGCTCTGCACATAGGGCCAGAAGCCAGGGGGAACATGAGGTCAGAATGTGAGGGGGACAAGGAGGGGAGGTAATGATGTACATCATCATGTAATATATAATGTAATGATGTACATTAATCATGCACATCAATAAGTGGATGTAGGACCATTGTTTTTATTTACTACATGGGCTTCAGACTGGAAGACTTGAAGAGACTTGGTTGTGTCCTTTTCTGCTTTAAAGATTGTCTCCAATGACAATTTTCATGATTTAAAGCTAGTAAATCAACATGAAACAAAGTGTAGCCATCACAAGTTTGTTGCATAAAAGGATGCCAACACAATAAAGCACTTCCCCTTCCCCCTGGAAATTTTATGAAAAAGGCCACATATGACATCATGAGCATATGATCCCAATTCATGTCTTTGCAGCAGTTTATTGCATGGTAGTCAAAGAATGAGAGTAGATAACTTCAGCTTACAAAGGATTGTGTTTTAAAATCCACCTTCATAGAGGAAGTGCATGGTTATCTAATAATAACAGTATGGGAAATGATTGTGGTTTTGTTCTTGTTTTCACTCAGAACTTCAAGGCTTTGTTCTTTGGCTACTACTGGTGTAGTTAGCAATTAAAGTAACTATATATCAGGTGAGACTCAGAGCCATAACTAATGAAATACAGTTTCTCTACACACAGGAAAGGAGTTTGAGACAGGTCAGAGAGAGAATACACAAAGAACGAATTCTGTTTTTGAAATACCTCTCCATGACTGCAGACCCCAGACTTCATCGCTTGCGTGGGTCACGCAGATCCCTCCGCACAGGACAGCTGGCCCAGGCGAACGTGTACAACGTCACTCAACACGTTGACCAGGCCCCCACGCCACCCGTCTCTGTCAGCACACACCACACACCAGCTTGCTTCTCTCAGCACTTGGCTGCCAGCCTCTGGGAGCCCAAGCTTGGAGCCTCCTCAGGAAAAGTCACACAAGAGAAAGGGCTGGACATATACCACGCCTTTTTCAAAACCAGCGAACTCTCATCGTGAAACAGTTTTCCAAGCCTCAAGCTTCATTTCAGCTCATAAAAAAGAAAAACAAATCTTCACAATAATCATCCGGAATTAGGGTATATCAAAATTCTCTGACTTCCAGAGCATGGGACACAGCACCGAGAGTATAAACAGCTAGAGAAACAGCTATTACTATGCAAAAACTGTTGATGCACAAGCACTTAATGACAGGAGGGAAATGTGAAAAGACGAACCCCCTGTGTTGATATCTCTGCTTTGACCCTTTGAGACACAGAGTACAGTTTGTGAGACCTCAACTGCTCTTCCACATAGCAGAGCATTAGCTCTTTGGCATGTGGTTGAAGTTTGGAGATTTCCTCATCTTTTTCTGGCCTCTGCCATTTGCGATTGGTCATGAAAATAGTCGAGCCGCGGTTAGTCTGAAAGCCTAGGTGCAAAAAGCCACAGTATCCAAGCCAACGGGAGGGATTTGGGCTGGATCCACAGGTTCAGGCTGTGCTTCAGACCGTCCTCGAACGCCTCTCAGTCACGGTGAGGGCTGACTGGGTTTGATCTTGAACTGCACACGTTTGGGAAGTCGTTGTTCCCTTGTGATAAGTCCTTCTTGACAGGGCTCTGCTTTAATTAACGTGGCCCTTGGGTTGGTTCGATTTCCCATGTTTCAGCACCTCACTGGGTGTAACCTTATCTTTCCCTTTCTTACACATGATGGATCTGAAAGATCACAGGTGAAGTTTGGCTTTGATTCGACAGCTGGATTACTTCCAATTTCACAATCACTTTTCTTTTGGAAAGAAAAGCCCCAAATCCCAGCTTTTCTTATCATTTGACATTTTATGGAACAGCCACGGTGGGTGAGATGCTAGTATGGTTAGACACGGTTCCAGTAAAATGAACTTACTGCTTTAAACTTTATTCATGGACTCACTGTGTTACAGGCAAAGAGAAAGTGACAGATGGTACTTGGGGGTGACAGCAAGGTGTCTCTAGGATGCTTCAAAAAATGTCAAGTGTTTGACCTCCTAGCTTTAAGCTACTTAAACAAATGCATAATTGAAAAAGACAAAATGTTTTGCTATCTTCTGAACAAAGTGATTTCAGAGGAAGTAGGATAGCCCACCAGCCTTAAGAACACAATGCCTGCAAGACTCATCTCAAATCAATGTTGGACGATCATTGATAATAATGACACCGATCTTGCTTTCTTCACATTTACATTTCTCTCAAGTTTTTTATTTAGGCCATAAAGCTCTATCACCACTCTGAACTTTTTAAAAATATACTCTTGCATACTAAGGAATTGATTTGCAAAATATTATCTGAAATACAGTATGGTCCTTGTTCAATGGCACCCAGAAAGGCAGAATTTTGTGATTTTTCAAGAAATGCCCAAGAAACAATTGGTGATGGATCAAGGAGAGGCATCACTCTGCTCATGAAGTTAGTGTGGATGTATCTGTGTGTGACTTGAGATGTTACTTGTCCTTACCATACATGAAACATTCTCCAGTACTACTCATTCTGTCTGTACAGGTTGCTGAATAACAATGCATACAGCACTGGATCCCAGGAAAGTGTGGTTAAGAAAGGAGAAAAGATATGCTATACTCTGGAGAGGGCCGTCCTCCCCCATGTAGAATCAACATTTTCATTTAATATGTCAGTTTCTTGTGAGTTAACTACAGTGGGACTGTCTCTGGATACCCTAAGAAGACTACAGTTGGAATAATATCTTTCCCACTTACTGAATGTATAACCTTAGACTAGGCTGTCTGCCTTAATTTTTTCATTTATATCTTCAGTTACTAAAATATCTTGGTACAGCTGTATTAAATAGCATGTTTAGTGCCTGTAACCTCATGAGCATTCTATAAATATATTTACTATTAAATTTTGTTGCTATTATGATTCTCCACTTCAGTGATTGACAGACCTCAACATGATTTTACAATATGTAAGAATTCTTTCAACATGTTCCTCAAAGGTCTTTGTTAGTCAAATGTGCTTTACTTTGTTTTATTCTCACTCATTGCAATGATACAGTCAAGTACTCATAGCAGTCACTCACCAAAGTACTCATCTTGCAAAACTCAGAGCATATAAACACAGTTCCTACATTAAGAATTTTACTATCTAGTTTTCAGTCTGTGGTATCAAAATCATTACTCAATCAATAAAAGTCAAAATAAATTTTTTCTGAAAAAAATTTTAATTTTTCAAAATTTTCAATAGAAAAGGGGACATCTGAGCACAGAATCAAAGTCTCATCTGAAGTTCAATTGCACAGTCAAGGCAATATTCAGACTTCTAGTTTTCTTCTACTTTTGACATTTTGGATGCATGTATTTAAGTCATAGCTGCATTTTTCTTTTTTAAAAAATCAAGATATAACTGATATGTAATATTAGTTCAGGTATCCAACATAACGATTTGACATGTTCTTATTGCTAAATATCATCACAGCAAATTTAGTTCACATTCATCACTATACATTGTTACAATTTTTTCATGTCATCAGAATGTTGAAGAACTACTTTCTTAGCAACTTATAAATTTACAATCAAGTATTTTTAGCTGTAGTCACCATGCTGCAACATTACCAGTCTGAACTGACTATAATTACAGGTTTATTTTGATCCCCTTGATCCATTTACCCACCTCCTCTTCCTCTTCTTGAAGATGATTTGGATGGTGCCTCTTCCACCTCACATGCTATTAAAAGCAAAATGAAAGATTATACATGCAAAAAGTGAAGCGTGTTTATGCAGATATGATGTTTCTAGCTTCTCCCCTAGACTGTGAATTACTGGAAAACAGGACCTTGTGTCTCTGTTCTCAGAGTGCTTGTGACATAGCAGGCAGGCAGTTATCATGAACGAGCAGAGAGAGATGCTGCTCAGCCTCTGCGCTGAGAAAGAAGGTTGTCATGGGACATGTTGAGCAGACCCATGGGAAGAAAGTGGGTCCTGAGGGGAACAGTAGTTTAGAGCATGCAAGTGACAAGTGGGTCCCTCCCAAACTGCTGCTGTCTGTGACTACAGAGAACGGGAAATTTAAACAGAAGGAGAGAATGGCCCAAAGGACTCCTTCTCAGGTCTTTATTCTGACAAAAATTGGTGGGAAGGGTCCCAGCTCTCTGGTGCTGAGAATGCCTACCTGGGAAAAACAGGCAAGTTGGGGGAGTCAGTTAGGGTGCTTTGTTCAGTGCGGCAGAGTGTGATGGATGGTGTGGTGCGCTGTTTATCTAGTGCAGGTTGGTATTTCACCTCTGTTTTCATTAGACGATGGTAAGGTAATAATTCTTTCCTCTGACTGAAAAATCTGTCTTCAGACATTTGTTGATCTTCTTGAATGGGCACTTCAGGTGCACAGAAGTCACTCTAAAGGAGATTTTGAATGAAAACTTAAATAATGCTTGTCGGCATCCATGGGGCTCCAAGCAGCACAGGTGTCAACTGGACTTGCTGGGGCTATTAAGTGCACAGTCACATTTACCCTAAGAGACCAGCCCAGGGGTTGACATGGGGGCCCGCAGCTGCAGGAAACACAGAGACCATCACATGTATTTCTTTGGAAAGATTCAAACTGATAAGGAAATTAAATCAAGGCAGTAGCTACAAGGTGTTTCCATGAGTAGTTATGTGTAGTGGAAAGTGCCCAGAACAGAGCCTCAGAAACTGCTTCCGGGATTCTCCCTCCCAGCCGTTCGTCTCCTCTTTCTGAGCCTCAATTTCTTCATGTCTCAAGTGAGGATAACAATACATGTGGTGATTTTCATCAAAAGCACTTTTCAAGAATATCAAGTGCCTATAGCTTTTAGTGTTTCTTCATGACTGCTAGGGACAAACTGAAAATCAGAATGGCTATGGGCAACACTGAAGGCTGTAACTTGTCTCTCTTACCAGAGTCTTTGCTGAGAAGTATACAAGGCAAGAGGCGGTGTTACTGCGTCAACATCTGCCAGGAAGCTGTCTCCCCTCAACTGATGGAGCAGAGTCTTCCAAGCCACATTCTGGGTTTGTGAGATGTTGAAGCGATGACCTGACTTCTCCCTGAGGAGCCCATGCAGATGCTCCATCTGCAGGAAACTTGCTAAAAAGCTTCGTCCTCTCAATAGAATATAATGGGGTGATTAGAAGGGGTAGAATCATAGCTGCTGGTATCAATTTTCAGATCTTCCCCTCAGTGTGAGGGCATGTTGCCCTGTGTAGATGGCCTGTTTATCCTCTTTACCACAGACCACTGACCTTTGAAGAGTCTTTTTTGATATAATTAAATGTGTGACTATATATCTTGATTGGTTCAAAATAGTCCAGTTTATGGTTTTTTTTTTTTTTTGTGTGTGTGTGTGTGCCAGAATAAATATTATAGCAGCTACATTAACTATCAAAGTGTTTAATGGACAATAATTACATGACATTCCAAATACAGCAGGTCAATTTTTTTCCTAGATACCCACTCAACCCCCAACAAATGCATCAGGTACATCAATAATATTCCCTCTGCCATCAGCTTAGTTTGTTTATGCTACACAAATACAGATAGATTGTACCTTATCATGTTCACACAGCAATCTGTATTCATAAATATCCATTTCAGGGCATTCTTAACTTGAGGAAAGAGTAATTTTGAAGAATTGTGGTTAATAGAATGTGAAGGATTTTCTCCAAATGCTTTTGTGAGGATCAACTGACATAACTTTTATCAAGTACCAATCAAATGTGAGCCACTACATTAATAACTCAAAATAACGTCAACTTAAGAATTATTTTTATTCTTTCACTCCTCAGCTAAGCAATCATTCAACAAATATGCATTAAAATGTTTTCAGACACTGTCAAGATGCTGAAAGTAGAAAAATGCAAGATGATCTCTGACCTCAAAGAATTTATAGACAGTGGGAAAGTGATAAGCCAATGAAGGTAATCTGGAGAAAGTAGCATAGGGTGGGAGTACCTGACTCAGCTTCCAAACTCTACAGATTAAGAAGGGAAGTAGGAAAGGGTTGTGAGGAGGGAAATCTCACCTTCAGGAGATGGTAATATGCAGTGAGTTTTGAAGGATATTTAGGATGTATAGGATGTTAGACAAGGGAGAAAAGTAAGCAAAATATTTTCTTTCAGATCTTCTTTGTTTTATTTTTTTATGATTTAAAATGCAAGCATTTTATTTTTTATTGAGGTAACATTAACTCATGTTATTATAGCTATTTTTGGAATTATAGGATCTGCCTTTTCAAGTCACCAGATCTTTTTAATGTTAGAAAATAAGATAATAAAGACAACCCAAAAGTCAGGGAACATTCTTTTGATTCCATAATAATGCCTTCCTGTTGAGCCTAAAAGTAGCTGTTGCTGACAGTAGAAACTTCGAATGATCTTGAGGACTCAGTGGTTGAACATGCTTTCAGAGTTAGGAGACTTGTAAAACACTTGAATCCTGTGAAAGTACTTTGCAATAGAAATTTGTGATCAACATATGGAATCTTAAAATGTCCAGTAACTACATCATGTAAGTGTAAACAGAAACAGATGAAACGAATTTTGATAATATCTGATATTTAACCCAGTACATCCAAAATGCTACCATTGCAACATGTAATCAATGTAAAAAGAAATGAGGTCTTTTGTAATTACATGTTTCATATTATGATTTCAAAATCCAGTTTATTTTCACTCAGAGCACATTTTGGTCACTGGTAGCCACGTGTGGCATGTGGCTCTTAGATCAAACAGTACAGATTTATAACAAATTTCACTGTGGTCACCAATGAAAATAAACCCAAAATATCATGGCTGCATTTACTCATGATTATTCATCCCCTCATTTATATAAGTAGCATACCCTTCAAGAAGGGTAAAACAAAGATTCTACAAAGATCTCTATTCTGTCCTAACTATTTCTCTTATATAGTTTATGACCACCAGCTTTTATAATAGCAAGCACATTACCTCATGACCTAATATCATACAGTTATTGACATATAAATGTTTTAATTGTGGATGCAGCATTCTAATGCATTCTGAGTTTCACAGGTTGGTTATAGATTCCACTACTGCAAGGGACATCAGAACCAATGACCATCACAAAAGCCTTGTGTATACTGTAATAGTCTTTGTTGAAATACTCATAGTGCCATTTGCATAGAGTGTGTTTTCATTTTGTGAGCCAAGACAGAAGGTTATTTTTAGGGGTAAAGTCCCCTTAAGCAGTCAGCATCTGGGTCTCAGTTTCTCTCTTGTGCAATGCAATAATAACTTGGCCCGAAAGTTCTGGTACTGTGAAAATACTAAACACATCTTCTCTTTCTGATTCCCATATAGTGCAGGGGGATTTGAGGATTGCAAAAGATTTTTCAACTTCCGTAAGTGTTAGTGAGATATGGGACTGTCCCAAGGGTCACTTTTCTTTATTCTCTGTAGTGGGTCACTCACAGTTTGTGAGAAGAGCTTTGCTAATTGCATCGCTGATGCCTGGGGCACTGTGGAGTCACCGAGGAAGTCTCTGTTAGCTACAACCCATGTAAAAACCAATTATTCTCTAGAGAGGCCACATGCTATCCTGAGAGAATGCTGGGCTGGTGCCTCAAAGTTCTCCCAGAGACGAGGTGCACAGCCTGGGGCCAACCATTGTAACTGCAGCCTTCTCAGCTGTGAAAAATGAGAACAGCAATCTTTGCAGCTTTAGAAGAGAGTTGTGTTTATTAATTAGTTTGTATTTCAAAGTGCTTTACAACTGGAAAGTTTCACTATTGAATCAGGGAAAATTTCTTTTCATTTTATCCCACACCACATTAGGATGAAAAGAAACTGTGCTCACTGAGGCTGGGAGAAAAATGGAGGGGATTCAGGCAAAAAAGCTAACAAACCTGACTTGCAAAGGTAGTGGCTCATTTCCCCGGCTAGAAGATGGCACCCATTAAAGGGAGCTTTGTAAATTAGGTATCTAAAAGGGCAACAGGAACCTGCTATCTGAGGAATTGCTTCCCTTTCAGACTCAATTTTTATGATCCCTTCAAGAAAAACAAACAAACTGAAAAACAAAAGAAAAAGAAAATGAGGCAAAACATATGATGTTGGGGAATTTGAAAATGAAATCTTCCCCTTTTTCCTAAGGAACTGGCATAATGACCTAAGGGTTTCTTTCTTGATAAATAAGAACTTCAATTTGCTCATCCCAAGTTTTAGGCTCCCAATCTCATCTTTCTTCTGATTTACACTAGAAAGTATCAACCAGCCTTTTCTCATTAAGTTTTTCTTTATCATCTGAAGATTACTTGTTTAAAAAAAGAGAATTAATTCAGATTCTCCTATGACTAAGTGCCCACTAAACTTTTTGTTCCTTCCATTCTGTGGAAACGCAGCAGCCCAGCTGGAACAGTACTTCCCAATATCCTTTGCACACAGTTGGGGTCATGTGACAAATTTCCACTAATGGATGGTGAGCAGAAGTAGGCTTTCTGAAAAATGGCTATGCCTTCTCCACTGTCTCTGAGGCTGGAAATGGTTCTAAAGACCTAGGACAAGGCTTAGTCTCAAGACTTATCTCACAGATAAGAAACATCTGCTTTGGATTGTTTTCTGAGTGAGAAATAAAATTCTATTATGACAAGCCAAATTTTTTTGAAGTCTATTGTTCACCTAACATCTACACTGCCAAAACTGACACCGTCCCCTGAGTTTCCCAATATAGTTGTACTCTTCACTGTGTCAGTGAAACTCCTTCAGTGGGTCACTCACAGTTTGTGACTTTCATGATACCCAGTATCATGCAAAGCATATAAAGTAGTAAATAAATGTGTATGGAATTGAGGAAGAGAAGAAGGAAGGAGCATGGGAGGGAGAGAGGGAAAAGATGACAGAATTAATGTGTATGCATTTACAGTGATCACTTATTTTAAGTTTCCTTACTCAACATGCCAACACTACCTCCCCTCCAGTGAGTGAATAGTAAGAGGGAAAATACTCCTCCTTTCATCATGATCTTCCAAAGGATGGACACACAGCCAGGAAGGAAATCACTGGCCAGAGGAAAGCATCCCCTTAGAGAAAGCAGTCCAAATATCATCACCCAAGGGAACTAGCGGCACTGCCAACATCTCCATCAGCAAACTTGGAAGAGTTATCTGTCTTCCCAACACAATAAAACTGGAGACATGAGCATCCATTGCTCGAGCCAGCATGATGCGGTAAGGCCAAAGCACATTATCACTTTCAGGTTGCAGGATTTATGACCAGCTGTGATGGAAAATAAAGACAGAGATACTTGTCTGAATTCATCACTCACGAAAGGCAATATGTATTAATCATGAGGAAGTTATATATATATTGTTCTTTTTCTAATGAAAAACTTAATGAACAGAGCAGAAATGGCTGCCAGCATCTTCGAGAAAAAAGAAAAATGAGAAAGATTACCAGTTTGCTCCAGTTCAGAAAATTTGCAACTGTTACCATCTATTGCTGAAAAACTACTTTCAAATGTATTGAGACAAGCATTTCTATTTTGGCAGTCTCCTGAGTTGAGACATTGCTTCTAATTTGAATGGAACGGAGGAGTAGGTTTATATCTGTATTGCTATCTGCTGATCTAAGTGTTAAGTAAGAAGTGAAAATCTTTCTCTTTCTAGGAGGCCTATGTTTCCCATTTGCCATGAGACCTTACTTCGTTGGCAGTACCCAGCCATTACTCCCCTAGAACTAAGTTCTTCACGAAGAAAGTGTTCTCCGGCTTTATTACAGTCTGTCATTAATTGTCTGCCTTTCAGTTGTGCACTTTGTGAGCACAAGGCCTCTGGTGCTCCTGACTGAGTGCTGGCTGATACCCATAAATTGGTGCTCTGTTTAGCTTGTGATTTCTATGTTATCAAAATGCTTCACACAGATCATTTGATTTCACTATCCATTCCCTCACAGACAGCACAAAAGGAAAGCAACATGGGTTTTTGCCTAATTCTTCAAATTTTGATTTAAGTATATATTGAAATCACTAACTGTCCACAAAACTGGAATAACAACTCAAAACTTCTGAAAGATGAAAAAGGTTCAAGAAAGGAAGGAAGATGTTGCCTCACCCTTCAGACACATGGTTCATCCTTCAATTCTTTCCCTGCACAGAATTAAGTTCCCCCAAGCCTTTAAAGTGTATTTGTTTCCAGAACACCTGAAATCAAGACCACATTTTTATGATGTTTGCCTTTCACAGTGAAATTTACATCAGGGAGCTATATTTTCTCTATATTTATTTTTAAATCACTTGACTTTCCAATAAAATAACATTTTTATTTGTTCCCTCTTCCCAGATGAACACATTCTCAGTTTTAATCCATGAGGTGTGCTCCGTGGGGCTGTGAGTGCTGGTTGGGATGTTCTGGCTCGGCACTCTGAGAAGAATGTGTTATTTGCATTTAAGAAAATACTTAGTTGGCTAAATGTCTAGCCACTAACGCATAATAGTCCATCAAAAAGCAGTTATCCCAGATATCCTTCCAAGAGTGGCAATCAGATTTCCTAAAGAATCCAAAAAAAGGAAGAGAATTATGAGGGGGATGACCAGAGGGACAAATCAGGTTTGGAAGCAGGACATAGGTTTAATGAATTTCAGATTTGAAATATAGAAAAATGACTGGGGAACACATGAATCTTCTCCGCTGTAGACACTGAGTTTGAACTTAATCCAGGTTAGTGGGAAGTAAAATCATTATCTGACATTCTGTGGTCACCTCAAAAATGCATAGGCAGTTTCAGCCAGACTAAAGTCAACATTAATAAACCACCGGTACCACGGACTCGGGCTGGCACAGCACAGGTATGGGTCAAAGCCTGCATAGAGTGCCCAGTACCACTCATGGCCAGGATGGGGGGCCAGGTGGAGGATGGGCAGCGGGCTGTCCTCCAGTGGACTGGGGCTCCCCATCCTGCGGTCCTCACTCAGCTTGTCTCTGGAACAATAAGCAGAAATGGAAGAGGCCTGTTGCCTTTGTTCAGCACTCATAATTCTTGAAGGAGATTATAGATTATTTTTTTAATTCAATAATATATATAAAATATATATTCAGACATTCCTCACAGACATTGCGGGTTTGCTCCTAGTTCACTGCAATAAAACGAGTATCCCATAGTATCTCACTGTACATGTTAAGAAAGGCACACAAATATTTTGATTTTCCAGTGCTTGGAAAAATTATGTTTACACTCTCTTATAGTCTATTAAATGTGCAACAGCCCTATTCTAAAAAGACAATGGATATGCCTTAATTAAATGTGACACAAAGCACAAAGTAAGCACAGGCTGTCAGAAAAAAAATGGTATTGATAGACTTGTTTGATTCAGTGTTGCCATAAATGTTCAATTTGTATAAAGGAAAAAGGAATCATTAGGCTAAAGGCAAGAAAACAAGGTAGGCTTGCACACACACACACACACACACACACACACACACACATATATATATATATTCTGATATGTGCATTTTGGTCGTTGTTGGTATTTATGTAAAAGTGAATGCATTAAAACAATCTAAACATAGATTGTGGTAATGATTGTAGTATTTGTGATGATACAAATCTATTAAATTCTACACTTTAAATGGGTAAATTTTATGTTATGGCAATGATATTGCAATAAGTTTTATTTATTTATTTGTTTGTTTGTTTGTTTGTTTGTTTAGAGACTAGGTCTTGCTATGTTGCCCAGGATAGTTCCTATCCCGGGGACTCAAGAGACCCCAAGCCTCAGCCTCCCAGGTAGCTGGGATTACAGGTGCCCGCCACTGCACCCAACTGCTTTGTCGAGGCCAGGTCTCACTATGTTGCCCAGGGTAGTCTCGAACCCGCAAATGCAAGCAATCCTTGTTCCCTTGCCTCCCAGCACTTGGATTATAGGGGTGCGCCACCACGCCCAGCTTAAGATACATTTTTAAATGAATGTATTTATTCCTTTTTCTTTCAAAAATCATAGACTGAGTTTTGTTATTGGATTTGACTTCTCTATGCTTTTAATTTCCTCAAGTCTTAGTAGTTCCAGATCCACTCCTGGATTACTCAATGTTGGCTAATGAATTATAGTTAGATTTCAGTTTCAGAGCTGCCATGCCATTATCCATGCACGGAATCAGAAAAAATATATAGATCAAAAGTGAGGTGACCCAGTGTGGGCCTGTTCCTTTGCTTTAACATCTCCCTCCTTGTCCCCTGGCTTCATACTTACCTTCTCTGGGGTCAAATGCTTATTATGGCCTCAGGATTCATCTTTGGAAAGATAATACCTTCTACAAGTAAAATGTAGATGACACTGGCAGAAACTGTTGTGAATGTGAAAATTAAGGATTTTTTTTAACTTATCTTCGACACTAGTAAATAGAATACAATTCAGCTGTAAAAATTCTCATGTGACATAATTGTAGTTGTTTTATACGTGATCAGCTCTTACAAGGATTCTATTAATCCATTTCATAGGAGTGATTCATCTTTTTCGGCATGAGTTGGTAAATCAAGTGACTAGCATAGAACATCAGACTAAGTGATCTTGGGAAAGATAAAAATTTAGGAGATTTTCTAAGAAATTGGTAACCTTTATAAAACCATTAAAAATTGTCGGTTAAAAACAAAGAAGCGCAAACTATCAGTTATTCCTAGATATCTGCTACCCTTCCCCTACTCCTACCAGATTACGCTCATTCACAAGTCCCTCAAACCCCCACCTTTCAACCACCAGAGCCCTATGCCTACCTTTAGTCACCCTGCCTTTTCACCCTCATCTCCACCCTTTGCCCTGCCCTCTGAACATCATATTTGACAAACATTAAAATACATTTTAACAAATATTATGAAAAAGACACATAGCACAGGAAAAAGAATTTTTAATTTTTTAAATTATACACACTAATCAATTGAAAACATCTGTAGAGGTAAATAATGGAGAGAATTACTGTTACATTCAAGATTTTTGTAATTCTGCCACTATAGCAGGGAATTATAAATGACCTAAATCCCAATATTAAATACATATTCTCATTTTTAATCAACAATTTGTGCATCAATATTTAATTTTAATGTGATAGATGAGTGTACTTCTTGTTTGGTATCTAATATCAGATTGATGGTAATGCTAGTTATAGGGGAAAATATGTATCAAAACTGTTTCTCTGTTTCAACACTATTTCAAAAGAAAGAAACCAGCCTTGGGAGATACAGCCATAGGAATGAGGACAAACAGGAGATGAACTTTAACTTTTTCCCAAATAAAGCAAGTGGTATACTGTTTGCAATTTTTTTGTCAGTAAGCAGACCAACATAGTTGTTCTGTGGAGTCATGGTTAAATTTAAGTTAATTTGATGAAAAATAGGGACTGTGTCTTTACTTTCCTTTCAGTTACAGTTACAAATTTATCTTGAAATATCACATTTTTTCCAAGATGGTCCTACTGCTCCCATATGATTCACCTTACAAGTCAGCATCCCTGATTGGGCCTGCATTCAGTGAAATTAGGCCATTGGCCAATCAGTTGGATGTCAAGGCAATGTCAAATTTCTATAAAAATTTCTACCACTGAGTCTTAATTTCTCACTGTGAACCAGTAGTAGTTGATGGGCCAGCATTGGTCCATGGACCAGACTTTTAGAGGCACTATATTTCATTATTTCATCAAAACCACTGAAGTCATCTTTTGGGATGAACTCAAGCATAAGATGGGTGCTTAGATTCTAAAAATCAATTTTTGATCCTGTGGATTGATTTAATCTAAAGGGAAGGTTCATAAAAATTAATGTTGAGTTCTTCATTTGCACTCTTCACTACTTTTATCATTGAGTTTGTTGAAGGCATGAAATTGCAGTCATAAGACCTAAAAAAATATACTTTGTATTTATTAAGCACCTACTTTATATGACCCATACACTGGGCCAATTGTTTTGCAAGGATTATTTCTTCCAATTTTTAGAACAATTATTTTGTGATGTAGTTACTGTAATTACCCCCAATTTGTAGCTGGGGAAAGTTAAGTAACTTTTCCATGATCACACTGCTACTGAATGCAGTAGCTAGATAGTAAGCCAATCTGCTCTGTGTCCAACGCTCAGCATATCACCGACCAGGTCAAACAGACCAGGACTGGCACAGAATAGAACACTTAAGATATTCTCAAAGTGAAATTACTGAACAAAAAGCAATACTATGAAATTTAAGACAAAGAAATTTCAATTATTTTATTTGGTTAGCAAATGCCAATTATAAAAAAAAGCAGACTGAAGAAGACCTGGAATGTTGAAGTCTGTTGGGATCATCTCATATCCTCTGGCCTTGGTCTCACTTTTTATAACACCCACCGCAGCCACACGCATCCTGGAGGCTCTGCAGGCCACTTCTGCTAACAGCACCTTTTTTTTTTAATTAAAAATATTCTTTTTCTTACATTGTTGTCGTTCCCATAGTTCTCCTACCACCCTTATCACCATGATCCCTGTGTTCTTCCCTCCCCTGTTTTGCAACCTTTCCCTCCCCTCCTTTGCTGTATATTTCAGAGTTATGGTCAGCTTATTAGATCTGACCATTTCTTGTCTTTTGTTCAATTTTTCTATACTCCACATCTCTGTGAGACCATCCCACTTCTTTTAAAGAGCTTTCCTTCCTGTGTTGAGCTTCTTTGGTGCTATCCTGGGACAAGGTTACTCAGGTTACATGCAATAGCAGATGAGGCAACTCCTAACCAACCTTGGGATAAGACCTAATGGATAAATGTGCTTCTTTATCAATGTTTTCGTGGTGAATGTTTCAGAGACACATTCTACATGGTTCCTAGTTCTGGTAAGACTGACTTTCAATTGCCTGCCTGGGAATGAGGCTGAGGCACCTGTGACAGGCTTTTCCTCCTTCTCCATAGATCTCACCCCAAAATCATGTCCAAAGACCCTTGCGACAAGTTCTTGCTTTAGATTCTACTTTGGGGGAAACCCAGGTTCATTTATTCAGCTGCTATAACAAAATAGCCTAGACTGGTTGGCTCAAACAACAAACCATTTCTTTTTCACAGTCCTGAATCTTTTGGGAAATCCAAGTTTAACACACTGACAGGTTCTGTGCCTGGTGCGAATCTTCTTCCTGATTCGTGAAGAGCTGTCTTGTCACTATGTGCTCATATGATGGAAAACATGAGGACACTCCCTGGAATTTGCTTCACAAGGGCACTAATTCCGTTTACTTGAGCTCTCTACCCTCCTTAGCTGATCACCTCTCCAAGGCCCAAACAGAAATCAAATACAGGAGGGATCAGGTTTCAACATAGGCTGGAATAGAGATGGAGACATTGAACTAGTCTTCTGCACCAGATGAAGACAATGATTTATGAGCAAATCCTGTAAAAAATACATCTTTTTAAATGACAAATTCACCTCCCAATAGGAAGTGTGATGATAGAAAGAAGAGGAAAAGAGGGGAGAAAGGGAAGGCAGGTGAGGTAAGGGGAGGAAAAACAAAGAAAAAGGGAATGAGGAGTGAGGAGGGGTGGGCATCAAGTCACTATCACATAAAGACCTCTACAGAGGAGCCAGAAGCCTCATAGCTGTAAGCTTACAGCTGTAAGCACCACAGATATAAGCCTTCTCATGTTAGGGCTCTTTGCATCATTTTGTGGGCACCAGAATGGTTTGAATGACACCCATTTCATCCTCCCTCTACACGCAAACACACACCTCCCAGTGATAGGGTTCCCTTGCTATGTTGCTCTTCACCTCTGTGAACAGAACTGTGCAACCTTCCCACAGCCATCAAAAGAAGCTCAATGGGCACCATTGGGTTGACAAGGGGGTTTGTTGTTGGCCTTGTAGTTGCTTTTAATCTCTTGGTCTTTTTATATATAGATCCTATGCTGCAGCATCCTTAAAGAAAAAGACCTGCCAAAACAGGTAGTGGGAGTAATGTTAATAATACCCTGGTAATACAGGGCACCTTTCTTCCTAGAGGCTGGTCTCTATACATCTGTGATCTCTTTCATCTTCATGGCATCCCTATGAAGTGGACCTAAGCATACAGCACACAGGGAGAATCTAGTTCTTCAGGTTGCTAGTGTTGCTAGTAAAACTTAAGAGACATTGTACTGAGTCACAGGCACTTTCAAATTTTGCCTTTTCTAAATTAAGAGATCACTTGTTTAATTATTTTCTTTGCTTTTGGGTTCTTTCCAAAGTTAATTACCAACCTTAATTAGATGTAGTTATGAGGTCTTCAAGACCAAATTCTTTGTAAACATATGCTATTTTATGACTTAAGTCTAAATATTTACAAAGACTTTCAATCCGGCAGTTAGGCTTCTCAATGGTTGTCTTTTTATCTTTTTATGAGAAGGGGCATTTAGTCATAGTGTCCCAAACTTGCAGGAAACAGAAGAGTTTCTACTTCCCTTTGTTTTGTCTTTTGTGTTTTATATTTATTTTGAGCTTGTGTTGGCATGAGAAGTTGGAACAGATTAAAACATGTAACTTTCCATGGTATTAGAAACAGCCAGCATACCAAAGATGAGGAAAGGAAAGACCACAGTTGTAACCAGAGTCAAGACCACACAGTGCTAGTGGCTGTGTAGTAACCAAAAAATGAAAGTATGTTTTCAAGTTACCCCTGAATGACCTGTCCCTGCCCAGACTCTCCTGGGTGTTTTGACTGTGCCTACTGACTATACCACTCAACCAAGAATTTGAGCCATTTGTCTGAATCTAAAATTATTCCCCCATAGATGCTAAGAGAAGACCCGTGGGTATGCTCACATCAGTAAGAAAATTGGTCTATAGCTTTACTGCTGCATTTCTTAGCTAAGGTCTTTGGATAAACTCCAAAGCAATAAATCATCACATGTGCCAGGAGAGAATTTTTTTGATAGTTAGATCTATCTATTTGACCCTAATATAGACTTATATAACAGTAACAATTACGGACACCTTACATTTGTATACCATTGTATAAGTTACAAACTACTTTCCCACTTATAATAAACATGTCAGTAGAGGCATCTCGGGTTGACCTATTATGCTGTATGGTATGAAAAGGTTTTTTTCTCAAGAGCATCACCGGAGATAAATGAATCAAATATGTGGTAAAAGTTTTTTTTAAAAAGTGCAAAGAATTTTGTTTAGATGAGCGTCAAGAGCACAAGGAATCATAGAAAACCAAAGTTAAGAGGAAGTAGAAATTGTAACTAAACTGAAGAAAGTACTGAAAATATATATGGAGTACAGTGGCCACACACTCCGATGCCTTCATTTGCAACTTTGTGACCATAACAAGCTTTGCCAAAGAATTCAAATTCAAATTTTGGTCTAAACATTGGACAGACTAAATCAAGCACATCTTCAGACTGTACTGCTTCTTGACCGCCATTTTCTAATCCTAGAAAGGAAATGAAGATGTCAGTCCCTGTGGAGAGTGCAATGGAAGGGCCAAAGGAAGACAAAGTCAGAGAACAGGCCAAATCATGCACATATCACTTCTGTGTGAGAGACAAAGAAAGAAGAATGGTCAGGAAAGACCCCCAGAAGGACTACTTTGCCCTCCCAATTTCAGTTCATGTGTGATGTTACAATAAATGCTTTTCTGTGAAAGGGTGGGAGTCTCTACCTTGTAGTTAAAACAGTCTAACAGGAACCACCCGCCCACGGGCCTTTCTGATTTTCACAAAATCCTTCCATAGTGGTGAACTGGAAATTAGGACTTCAGGGTCTCATCTAATACTGTTTTCAACACACTCCACAAAATTTATCTTCACCAAAGTATGACAGAATCAAGAGTAAATGTGCTCTCCTGCTGTGGCTACATTTCAAACCTACTTGATTCCCAGTAGCTGTGAAATCATCTCTTTTCAACCCCTCAGAGAAAAGGTGCTTCATGAAGAGGAATTAATGGTGGTCTTACTAGTGCCTGGAGAGCTAGCCTCTCAAACTGATCCAATTCTGTCTTCAAAAAACCACACAAAGGATCAGAACACCTAAATATGTCATCATGTGAAGAATATAAAGTAAATATGTAAAATAATGCAGTCATACATTAACCTAAATAGTGCTAATAAATTGTTAGACTTAGGCTTAGCAGGAAATGGAAAATAGCTAGTGGAATAACGAAGCGTTTGTTTATTCCTGGAGCAGACGGCCATCATTTGTCATGTTCCCAGTTTCCCTTCCAGGAGCAGCAGCTAACAGAGTTGCTTGGGAGATGAGATGAGCCCAAGAAACTACTGCTTTCTAGATTCTAAAGGAGGCAA
This sequence comes from Uropsilus gracilis, assembly GCA_004024945.1. Classification (NCBI taxonomy): domain Eukaryota; kingdom Metazoa; phylum Chordata; class Mammalia; order Eulipotyphla; family Talpidae; genus Uropsilus; species Uropsilus gracilis. The sequence continues at coordinate 6,669 of PVHY01004399.1, read as the reverse complement.
AGCTGTTCCTCTAGTACTGAGAGAAGTAGCAGGGATAAATTTTGTCATGTGAACCTTCAAAGAGGCAGGAAGGCGAGTGGTCAGCAATGTGGCATTTGTAGGTAGCCGTGTTTAGATTTTTGAATAGATTTTAGAGGTGCCTGTTCCAAAGGAAATCAGTTCATAGGCTAACTGCTTTTTGAGCATATGGCCTTGAAAGGTGACCTTGTCTTGCTAGGTTCTAGTTTGTCCTTTTGTGAAATAAGATTAAAATAATAGCTAACTTAAAGGGCTTTTGTAAGTACCAGATAAGATATAGCAAATGAAGTGACAAGCACATTCTTAGGATATGGACACATTCAACTCGACAATTATTAGCTACTGCTATTGGTTAGTCAAAGAAATAGCCACAAGTCCTGGAAGCCAAGATTCTGTCTTTAAGGTCAAACGTGGTGGTAAATTTTTCCATGCTTCTATTCACTGATCAAAGTGAAGAGGAAGCTCATTAAGTTCAGGTGGCAGATCACAGTAGCAGCTACAATTCACTTATGATTCACTCAGCAAGTTCACTTTTGGATTAATGCAGACAAAAATTAACTGCTATCAGTGATCAAAACTGAATTTGTAGGATGTTTGTACTATAGTCTACAACAAAAATTATAGAAAGTAAATCATTTTTTCTATCTAATTATGAAGAAAAAGGCCACACTCAAGTTGCAACATAAAGCAAACTGTGTAACACACACCCACAGTCTTGCACTGGCACCCAAGTAAGTGCCATTAAAGGGGCGCTATGTCACTGCACACACCTGTTCCCCCGCTCCTAGCATGTGACACAGTGAGCAATTAATGGCTAAAAGACTACTGAGAGGGGTATGTGTTTTTGCTATGATTTTCAATTTTAGGGTTCTTGAAGGTAGGAATTGTATCTCTCATACTTACACCATTATAAATTTTTTTAAAAATTGGAAATAAAAAATAAAGTTATCAATTACAATAATCTCAGTGTTCTGGAGTCATTTTCTTTCTGACAGTTCTTTATGAACTTCAGCCATGTATTCATATAGCACAAGGTCAATCTAAAGGATAAGTTTTTTTCAACTTCCTCGTGGTAAGTGATTACAAGATAGGCAAAGAGTTTGGCCTAGAAATGTGTCATCCTGCTCTCTCTCTCTTCAGGCCCACGGCCAAAGTCATATGTCTGTGCAGTTGTAGAGGCAAGCAAATTAGAGGAAGGTTGGCATCTTTGAACCCCTGGATGCCACTTCCTTACTGCCCCACCTGTTTGTCTTCTACAGATTCCTTAGAGACATGCACCAACTCCCAGAGAAAACAGAACACCTGTATCACGGCATGACAGGAGTCCAAGACATGCCCTCTCTTCTCACTGACACAAGCAGCAAATAGCACTGCCAGGAGACAATTCCTAGAACCACGTCCTTTCTCAGGGCTCAGAAGCACATTCTCTTCTACGTCTAACAGGCACAGCAAGGACACATAGAAACCAAAATAAATGCTTCTAATTAACAAATGAAAATCAAGGAGGCCTAGTGAGAGCTGTCAGCTGTTTTCAGAAGTATCCTTGGCTGCTGGGACTGCCCATGACATTTTAGACCATTTAAACACATTATAACCACAAAGGGGGCAAGATGCACTCTGACTCTTTGATCCTCTAAATGGCTTTTTGGTTCACTCCAGATTTTTTTCCTACTTGTAATAGATGAGTTGAAGCCAAATCAAATTTTGATACCGAAAAAGAAAAAAAAATTAGCCAGTACAATTGATAGCACCAGTTAAAGGAATAAAACACTTTTGCATGGAAACAATGATTCATGAACTGCTCTTCCCTACAGGAGATGAAACCATTTGGGCTTTCCTCAGAGATGCTTATATTGCTGGCAACATTTAAAAAAACTTCATTACATAGAGAAAATTTCAGCCTTCAATTTTTCTTCTTGAGAGGGTTCAGTGGTTGCTTTGGTATATGTGTGTCTCTTGGTGAATGTCTGTGTGTGTGCGCACACACATGAGTGTGTTTCATAAAATTAGATTCTAGCAAAGGAAAAGTGCATTTATGCAAAAGCAATTCATCAACCACTTCTGTGCTCAGAATTCACCGAGGTAATTTAGATACTTTAATGGCAAGGTAGTTTAGGTAGGAGGCGAGATCCCCTCCCCCTTCCTACATCCATGGTAATAGAAAACGTGTGCTCAAATGAATCTTTTCAGGAAAGTAATTCTCGTTTTAATTATTTATCCACTACCAAATATAAAATATAATTACATAGCCAATGTCCATGGGAGCAAAATCCAAAGCATAGTATAAAGTAGGAGAGCTTTTCTGCTTTTAGAAATTTTCCATTTAAGAAAGAAGATATTAAAAAATAAGATTAACCAAATGTAGCTTTTAGTGCTAATCTGATTTTCATAATGTTAGTGTTTAGCAAAAGCTCACCTCTTGATCAAGCACAATGGCAACAGAATTTGCAGTGTTTTTACCATGACCTTGACCTTTATGATGTCAGACATATATTACTTCTCTGCTGTAATTTACTATTGACATCATGGATTAAATTTGTTGTTTCAGCTAATGTAACTGAGCAAGCAAGGTAGACTGTGAAACCCAAGCCAGCTACTGAAATACGAGGGTTGTCAAGTATAAATTTACAAAAGATATTCAGACTGGGTGTGGAAGACAAAAATAAATGGACAAAGAAGCTGTTTTTGACAGACTGCAAGGGGCTAGAGACTTCAACTTGAACATTGTAAATCCAAATGTCACAAAACAGTGCTGCAGAGTGAGAGACATGTCTATTCCTCAGGAATATAAATGGTGATGGGAAACCAAACTTTCAAGACAGTGTGCATTTTTGAAAAGTCTTCCCTGCTGCCCGATAACAGACTGCTCTCTTCCTCCTCTTTCCTACCATAGCAGGAAAATCATTGCAAAGCTCTACCTCAGAACTAGTATTGGCCACAAAGCCAATGTTTCCTGGGACACCATTTGAACAAGAAGTCAGGGAATGTCAAGAAATAGGTTAAGATGCATTTTTTTAAAAGAAAAATAAATTACTTTGGTGACTGTATTCCCCAAACATGAGCCATGACCAGTTTTCATATCTCATACAAATAATGTTTCTAAAACCAGTGTGTAAGTCACTTAGGAGGTGATACTGTAACCACAGAAACAAGAGAAGCTGCTTCCATCACTCAGCATGGAACTCCTTGGAAAGTGGTAGGGCTATCTCCACGGTTGGTCTCTGAAATGGCCTGGCTGTGGAGTTGTGACTATGAGACTAGTTCAATCAGGCTTTCTCTGTAATCTTCATAATGTCTTTTTTTTCTCAACTACCCTGCATGGTGAAAGCATTTTAGAATCACTGAGACCCAAATCCAATAAATGTGGGTGATGCAAGTAGATTGATGGGGTGGGTAACTCACCAGAACAAGAAGCATAGAAGGTGAAAATGTTTTCAAAATTTCACCACCTTTCGTTATGGATAATGTCCATTTGGATTTCTCAGTCTAGTCTCAGATTAGACTACTCATAGACAATATTCAGTGGTCATGTTTTTAGGGGAACTCCGAGGGGTACAGAGGGTCTGGGTTTCATCTAATCCCAATGAGCTCACTAAATAATCTGTTACTCATTTTTTTCTGTGGAGTGTGGGGGCTCTTGATCTGTGTTCATACAAAAAACATTTATGAAATAGCACATAGCACTTTATACTTGACCTTGGCATTATATAGTAATAATTACAAATAGACTTTGTCTTCACATCAGCAATCTAAGGTCCCTATGTCTATGTGCAAGAGAGAAAAGGAGATCATAAATACATTCTTTCATCCTTGAACCAAATAATGCCTTTCAATAGCAGGTGATCAAAAGACTTGAATGGAGCCAGTCTTTCCGGGTAGTCATGAAAAGAAGTGACATAGAAAATTCTCATTTATACTCACTTTGATGAGCCATGGGGATTCGTGGATTAAGAATCAAAGAAATGGACAAGAGAAAATTAAAACTAGCTGTCAGCAGAACTGAAGCAGAGAGCAAACGATGGGTAGGTGATAAAATCAGGGAATGGATGGGCACAAGAGATTAAGATGACTCACACAGGTGATAAGGTGGTAGGAGAACCTCAGGGTAGACAATGATATGGTATGTGTGTGTGCAATCAATTTTAAAAAATAAAGTAAAAAAAAAAGGAATGAGTGACCTTCAGAGACTCATCATCTTGGGGGTGAGAAGCCTGGAAAAGTCTGTGAACATAATCTAAATAAATGGACCAAGATTCCTTCAAATTGACAGCAGACGCAACCTCAAAGAGACTCACAACCTGCAGAGGAGATGTTGACTTGCTTCTCAACACCCCTAAGCTTATTTGCAGGAGGGAGACAGCAAGTAAATTGAACGTCCTCCACAGCTCCCTCTCCCCATGTAGCCCAAATACCCAAGTTTCCTTGATTCTTGGGCTTATGTGGGTGGGAATTTTATTCTGGAAACTGATGGCTTCATTTTTCTTGAAGAAGTAATATATTTAATTATAAAAACACTTTCTTGTTTAGTAAAATCCACAACTCTTATTTGCCTGACATTAGCCCTTATTTAGCCTCCTATCTCCTGTTTTCATGAGTTGTTTACTTTGGGTTGTAGCCAGCATGTACTAATTTATCTCTATCTCACTCCAGGTCAGTGCAGTAGTTTAGATGTGCTCAGCTGCATGTAACAAAAATCCAAATACAGTGGCTTTACCAGCTTTTTCTCATACGTCATAAAGTTCACAAGTAATGTGGGCATTATTGGTAAAGCAGATTTTAAAGCATCGAGAAACAGGGTTCTTTCTGGCTTTTTGTTCTATCATCTTAACATCTTGCAGTTTCACACAAGAAGGAAAAAATGACAGGGTTGTAGGATGAAGTGGGGCCTTTAGCAAGAAAGAAAAATTTTCATAGGAAACCTCAGAAAAATTCTTCGTAGTCAATTTTGGCTACTCTTGATGGCCAAAGAGACTGGAATACAGAGGTGTTATCTGAGCACAAGCCATCATGAAACAAAATAGGAGGTGTGGACAAGGAGAAAGGGAAAGAATGGGGATTGGGTAGAAATAAGGTATGTTGGAACATCAACATACCTGGTCTCTCTGCAATGTTTGTTGAAATAAATTGTAGATGATGCAGACTTCAAAATTGCTCATGAGGAGGTTTTTTTTAACACATGCAAACACAATTGAAAAGTTACAATAAAATTTTTTTTCCTGAAGATTGGGAAGATGACAAACTTGCCTGACATGCTATATAAACACTAATTAAAGTGCCTTGGACAATTCTTTACTTGTAAAGTGACAAGATCACTTGAGGCAGAAAACTTGGGTTCTAGACCTAATTCTGCGACCATGCTATTTATTCTCTCTGGGCTTTTGATTCTTAATGGGTGTCATTGCCTGTTCTTGATATCCCTCTAAGTCCATTCACCACCCACCCACCAAATACCCAGTATTTAAATACCCACTATTTAAATCCACTATTTAAAAGTCTATGGCTTGAGTAGAATCTTCAGTGCCCAGAACCTGGCACTCGCCTCCATCTCCTGTGTCATCATCTGGCACTCTGTTCTCTGCCCCTTTTGCTGTGTCACACTCACCTGCCCCCTTTGTTCTCTTAACCACATTGAGCTCATGGTTGGCCTTTGTACTTGTCTCTGTCTAGAAAGCTCTGCCCCTAAGTCTCTGACAACTGGCTCCAATTCAAGTACCTGTTCAAATGTCACCTCCTTACAATGATACATAAAGTATAATTTTCCACCCAAACCCTATCATTGAAGCCTGTTTTCAGAGCACATAGTCTTTAATTATCTTGATAATTTATTTGTTTGTTTACCATCTGCCTTCCATTTAGGATGTAAATACCTAGGAAATAGGAGCCTCCCCTCTCTTATTCACCATGGGTAATTCCAGCCTAGTTTCTGTTAAACACATATATGACAAATATATTTTTTTTGAATAAATGAAGTGGACAATGAGGGTTTTCACAGATCCCTTCCATCCTCCAGGACCACTGTGAGGATTAAATGAGATAAATTACATGTCATTTCTGTTTCAAAAGCAGCGTGATTTAGGACAATTTGTAAACTGATTAAAAAAAAAACTCAGCTCTTTGAACAGTGTTTATAAAACAATTTCTGAAATGATAGAAATTAGATACAGAGCCAATGAACCACTTTGAAACAGTGTTTACTAAAGAGGTGGCATTCTGAAAGACAATACCAACTGAATAATTTTTCCCTCAATCAGCTCTGTAGAAAGTATACGCTTCTCCCACCTTATAATATTTGAGGAAGTTCTATTTGTAAGTCATTTTTAAAGGGCAGCAATTTATTCTGTATTAGTGATTCTGTGAACCATGGACCTCACTTAGTGAGATCATATATCTCTGTAACACCTGCCAGATACGAAACTGCACTGATGTGAGTGCAAGATTACAGACGATATGCCCATTTGAAGTGTGTATTGTCCCAATTGTGTTTGGAGGTGGAAGTGCAGAACCTTCCTTGATGTTCTTTAGCTAATGTCAGACTTGACTGGAGCCAGTCAATACTTGTTTGTAGCAATATGATAAGGACATCTTCCCAAGAGGGTGATTCAAAACAGCCTCCTCACTTACCTTGGATGTTTATGTCATTTCAGTTTAGAG
>PVHY01004398.1:12273-84806 GCA_004024945.1 Uropsilus gracilis | reverse complement strand
TACTACAATGTAGTATGTATATAAAAGGCCTTTGTATTTTATGAATAGAGAGGAGAGTTACTAACTCCCTGGGTGACAGTGTTGAAGCAACCTTTTTAGAAGAAATGACTTTTGTTCTGGATCTTAAAGAATGAGATAACTTTTCTTTTGGGGAAATGGGAATGGGAGAGAAGAACATTGTAGATAAAGGACACAATCTTTGGCATAAATTCTTGAAAAAAATGAATGACTTTGTAGCAAATAAATATCTTAATAGGAGTGGACCATTGATTATGTGAAGTGAGAGAAGAAACTTGAAATTTAGGAACCACCTATTTTTTGATACACTAAGTGTACCCTCATAAGGTAACTTTTGGCTTTAAAGAGAAAATATATATGAATTGTATGCATATAATTTGTAATCAATGTTTCTAATTTTAGAATGTACAACATTAAGATGTTATTTTCTTTGGAGTACCTAATTATGTTCAGGTGTTACTATATCTAATATCTTTTTAATTGTATTAATAAAAGTGTGAATTCATTTTATAATATCTGCTGAGCACATATTTTATGATTCTGCTTCAGGTGAGGAACAGAGCAACAGAAAAAACAGAAAAGTTCCTGTTCTTATTTTAGTATGTCCTAGTGGTTCTAGGTGCTAGATGTTTGAATGTACTTGGCTATTCAGGTTAGCAAGCATTTGTTCATTATCTACCATGCACTGTATCTTGTTCTTGGGGATACAAAAAGAGTAACTATATGAATAGTTCTTCAAGAAGGAAAAGAATTTCATTATATATTTTGAGATTGCTGGTAGAAATAATTTCATCTTTATTTTTTTTTTCATTCTTGGAGATTATTTTTGCTGGAAAACCATTCTAGATGGAAGTTTTTTGGAACACATTGAAGATGTTCATTTTATTCTGACTTAATTGTCAATCTAAGGCAGCTGCTCTTTCTCTGCTTTTGAAATGCTCTCGTTTGGTTTTCGTATTTGAGTTTTTGCTGTGATTTATCTACGTGTGAATATCTTTATTCTGCTAGCAATCTGAGGATTGATATCTTTCATTAGTTCAGGAAAATCATCAGCCATTTTTTTTTCTTCACATACTATTTTTCCTTCATCCTCTTATTTGGATTTCCAGTTAAACATATATTAAAATTACTTAGTATAGACCCTGTGCCTCTTGCCTTCTCCCCTGTATCTCTGTTTTTCTTCTTTTCCTCTTTGAACTGTACTCAGAACAGTTCTTACTCAACTAGAGTTAACTAATTCTCTTTTCAGTTGTATCTGTCTGCCATTAAACTCATTTAGTGGGTTTCTAATTTCAGTTAGAGAATTTTCATTTATTTTTAGAGTTTGTCACATTTTATAGTCGACAGTTTCTTGTGAAATTTTTCAGCTTGTTTTTATCTCATTGGCTATAGTAAACATAGGCGTTTCTTAAATCTGTGCCTATATTTTTAATATCTGACATTTCTTGAGTCTGTTTCTGTTCTTTATTGTTTCTGCTATTTCTGACTCATGGTGTCTTGTCTCATCATGTATCTCATATGTTGAGTGTTGCTTTTGAAGAAATATTTATAGAAACAGTTTGAAGCCTAAAATTATCGCATGCTTCTGCCTTCTGCCTAAATTGAGTAGTTTAGGGACCTCTAGTTAAGTTTCTTCACAAAATTTCTTCACGATACTGCTTTTATCCTTCAAAAAGATATTTGTTATGATTTTTTGAAAAAAAGCTTTTTTTTTATCATCTTCCTTACTGTTGTATCCCAAGATGGGTAATTTCAATTAAAATAACCACTGAAACCCTGACACAAAATGGTACCCAGATTGCTTTACTTAATCTAAATTTGTATGTTTCTAACAGGAAAGAATATTTGGAATTTTTTGATATCCAAAATTTGTTATGTAATTTTTGAACATGATTTTGCTGTGCAGTTTTCTTTGATTTTACCTTAATGTCAAGTGGTGTTTTAATATGAATGGATTGCTGTAATCTAATTATTTTTAGGCTGTAGATTTTTTAACTTAATGAATTAAAAAAATTTTTGCATTGGTATTGTCTCTACATTATATCACGTGTGACCCATCCCCATTTTCCTTTACGTCCCTCCCTCCTGTTTCACTCCCTTCCTTCCTCTTTTACTGGGTGTTTTGTTTCTGTAGTCATAGACTAGATATTTAAACTTGTGTTTCTTAGTTCAAGTTGTCCCTTGTTCTTTTTGTACACTTATTTATGTTCTAACCACTGAGTAAGAAGAGTATCAGCTAAGAGTTGTAGATGTTCTTTTCTTCTTTGTTTTCACAAGCATGCACTGAACACCTGAAATACTAAAACAGAACTTGCCTTTTACATTCTCATTCCTCTTCAAAATCATCCTTGCTTGGAGGACATTCTGAAACCACAACTGTGGAACCTTTATAATTCTCCCTTACCATTGGTTGTTCTGTACTTTGGTAATTCTCTAGTGACTGCTTGAACTATTGGTTGTCAGACTGACCTGATTTGTTTCACTTGTAAACAAAATGACTTAAGCCACTGTTGATTTTTGTGGCAGCTCAGTTGCTTGGAGCAAGGTGCTAATGAGACATGGGTCATAGGTCTAGGCTCTGAGTGGGTTGGTAAGCTTTCTTCTGGCCCTTGGCCACAGACCCTGACTCCCCCTTGCCAGCTGTCTTGCACATGTATGCCATGGCTCATTATGGGGACAGAGCAGGAGGTGTAGATAAGACAAGGCAAATCTATCATCTCTGCCAGAAAAGACAACTCCTACTGATAGGTCAGTAACCTTTTCATTGGAAGAATAGCATATTAGTACTAGCTTCTGTAGATGTGTCCATCTGAGTCTTTTTCTTAAAATAACTCTTGTCATTGTGTGGGTTGTCTGAAGCAAGTTTACAATGCTGCTCACATTTAAAAACATGTTTGAGTATAAAGATGACTTTTTAAGTTATAAAATCATTGTTCTTAATTGCAGCTTCGTATTGCCATTCTCTAAAATAGAAAAGTAAGCTTTAGAAGTCAATTTGGATAAAGTAGTGGAAATAAACTGCAAATTGCTATTATGAAGAAATGTATCAAGTTTAGAAAAAGTCTCCCAGGCCTTTTCACACCAGCCAACCTTCTAAAGGAAAGGAAGAATAAAAAGAAAGGGGGGGGGGGGGAAGAGGGCAGATGAAATGATGTCACCAAAAGAACTTTTCTAGGGCCAGGCACGATGGCTCGTGCCTGTAAGCCTCAACCTATGAAGCGACCTGGGCTAGTGATCACAGTTCGAGTCCCGCCTGGGGCCCGTAGCGAGACCTAGTTCCAAAAAAATAGCTGGTTATGGTGGCACCGCGCTTGGGAATCTGAGTCTGGGGATTGCTTGAGTCTGTGGTACCCCGGGCAAGGAGAGCCTGTGGTTCCATGGGCAAAATAGCGAGACCTAGTCTCAAAAAAAAAAAAAAAAAAAAAGAACTTTTCTAGAAAAATCATACTTGTTTGCTCTTTACCAAAGCACTTTAGCAGATAAATTTGACAAAATAACCCAACAAATAATTGGATAGATTTTTACTTTAGGAGCTTAGTTTTTGATGGTCTAAATTAATCTCACCAGGAACTTAAACATTTCTTCTAGATGCACCTCAAGTCTAGAGACATAAAAGATAAGAGAGAGGGTGAAGGGTGTGTGTGGGGTTGTGGGCAGACAACTACCTTAAAGGTCTCGAAGGGCCTTGGTGAACTTTCAGGTAATCCGTGAACCCTAGTCTATGGTGTATGTTCAATGAGTTGTAGACCATGGACAAACACTTCATCTTCTATTTTAAAGCATTATAGCAAGGAAAGAAACCCTGTTTCAAACATGTTATTGAATGTATATTACAGCTTCAGATACATCTTTTAAATACATTTTTTAGGACAGAAAATATCCAAGATAGAAAATCACTCGGAAAATTGTAGGTGATATGCTGGTAAAGTGAGATTGCTGAGGGTGGTCTGTGAATGACTGAGGGTGGGGAGACACTGGATGAATTATATGCTCAGGCAGAGGTCACTGTAGGCCCTCAGAAGCAGATAGAGGTTATTGGAAAGATTCAAGCTTCTAATGTTTATCTAGGAAGTAACTGGATTTCTTATGTTTCTGTATATTAATACATTGTAAATTCAGATACAATAGTCAGGTTTATATTTCAAACACATCTTTGAGAAATGAACTCAAGATAATTTTGCTGGTGACTCATTGTTAAAAGCAGTATGGAGGAGTAGAAGTAGAAGAGAGATGTTTGGCATTATTCATTTATGTTTTCATTAATTCAGTATTCCCTGAGCACAGAGAATATGTCAGGCACTGTTCTAGGAACTAGCATACAAGGAACCAAACAATTAGGTCTCTGCCTTCATGAAATTAATTTCCATTGTAATGGAAAGAGACAGATAGAAAACAAATATATAAATGTCAACCAGTGATAAATGTTGTGAAGATAAGTAGAGTTTTAGTGAGTGATCTCACTATAGGTGAGGGTGGGGAGAGGGAGGAGTGAGATTGTGGTTTTAAATAGCCTGATTACGAAAGATCACACTGAGAAGATCTGGCTGGAGTGCAGTGAGAGGGAAGAGTGGTAACACAAGAGCACAGAGAGACAAAGCCTGTCCTAAGCTCTTAATGCTAAGAACTAGTGAAGGCTGGTAACTTTGCTAGAACTAAGAGGGGAAGTTTTTGCAAGGTTTTGAGCATGTCCGAGACTTGTAATTAGGTTTTAACAAGAGGTTCTGGCTGTGGAGCTGAGAAAATGCTGAGGGTGCCACCAAGGAGGCCAACTAAAAGGATAATGTTATTGCAAATCAAGCAAGACTTGTGATGGCTTAAACTGAAGCTGATGGTGGAGAGTGTTGACAAGTGGATAGATTCTCAATATATTTTGAAGTAGAGTCAACAGAAAACTGATATACTTTGAGGTACAGTGTTAATAAAAGAGAAGACTTCATGGTTATTGGTCTGAATAACTGAAGAGATGAAGTCACAAAAATGAAAAGTGGTAGTAATTGAAGGGAAAGATTGCTCATGGTAGAAGGTGGACTGTACTTTTAATTTTTAAAATTTTAATTGAAAAGAGCTCTGTTTCCTGCCATACTACACACAAAGGACCCGATATTTGCTTTTATTCTGAATTTGTGACTCTAGATTTCCTGGAATACTTAAAAAAAAAGTATAAATAAAGTAGTCATAATACAGCTCATTTTCCTCACATTTTTTAAAACGTCCTTTATAAGCTGCTAGCTTCCAAATAGCAATGTATTCTGCCAGTTTGGTGACTAATTGGGTTAGAGGTTAATAGCAAGCCATTCTTATAAACATCAATGGAAGTGGTGTATCCAAATGAAAGCGTGTTAGGCAAAGATTCAAAGACTAGGAGCAACTGAAAAGCATGCTGTAACCAAGTGAATATTAAGAGTCTTGACTTTGAAAGGAAAGACATTAGCCTTGGAAATAACTATCTTAGTTGCATCTTCCCTACTTAATTCTCATTGTGGGGTTTTAAAAATGAAAAATGAAACATGACTTCCTAACCATGAAATTGACTAACTTTGTAAAATTAGAATTCTGCGATTTGTGTTCTGTTATGCTGATTGGACATTCCTCCTTTTGCCAAAAAAAATGGAAAGTTGGCTTTTCTGCCTTCCATCCTAGAGAGCCACTCTTCTCTCTCTCCATAGGCTAGTTAAATGCTTCCTGCTGCTCAGTGATGAAATCTATTAGTTTGCACTACTGAATTATTTTTTTCAACTTTGTTTTAATTGAGCCTTTGGGGCATAAACTATTTCTTAACGTTTGAAAGCTAACGGTCTAATATTGGAATTTGCGGGATGCTGGAGAAGCTCTTTTAGCTTCTATATCCAAACCAAAATGCAAAATCTGTTTTTTTACTGTGGAATAATCATTTCATACTCACTCCACCTGAGCCTCCCCACGCTACCTTCTTCCACCCCCCAATCCATAAAAATTTCAGTGAAGAGGATTTCCTGAGTAGGTCTAGAGTTCAGTTTGCCCCAGCCTTTCTTTATAATATCATTTCATTTTCATAATCCTTACAAAGAAACACAGTGGGTGGCAAAGAATAAAGCATTTTGTGAAACCTGTACCTGCAAATTAATTTCTTTTTTTGGCTTAAATTTATTTTATAGAATAACAAATAACATAGGTTTTGTTAGATTAGTATTTGTTATAAGAGCAAATTATTAAGGGATGAAAAATGTTTTACCCAAGGTCAAGTGAAATAGGAAATAGGATATCTGAAGTGGATTATTTATCTGTGTGTGTGTGTGTGTGTGTGTGTGTGTGTTTGTGTGTGTTTTAAAGAGACGAGGTCTCGCTATGCTACCCAGGTAGTCTCGAACCTGCCTCAACCTCCCAAGACTGGATTACAGGCACACGCCACCATGCCTGGCTATTTTTTGAGAGTAAGTCTCTCTATGTTGCCCTGAGGTAATCTTGAACTGATGGACTCCAGCGATTCCTAGCCTCAGCCTCCCAAGGCTGGGGTTAAAGGCGTGTGCCACTGCACCTGACTTATTTATCTGTGTTTTAAAAGTTCTTTGACAATAACTCTTATAACTCATTTCATAATATTGTCATTAATTTTTAGGTGTCTTTCTAATCTTCTAGACTGTGGGTTATTTTATAACACAGTGCCTGATATACATTAGTTCAGTCATTGAAAGAATGTATTGAGTGCTCATTACATGCTGGACACAGACATGCCTGAGTGTCGAAGATAAAGCCAAACCTGAGTACTTCATTCCAAATGGAATATGTAGCCATGACTGCATTAAAGATCAGTGACCAGTAAACAAATATCTACATAGATAACCATGCAATTAGCAATGACAGGGTACATTAAGTGTATAACAGGGTAATACTGAATATGTATATTTCAAACTCAGTCAAGGATTACGGAATTTGATTTTGAAATGGGATGGGCACTTTAGGTTTTAAAGTGGAATGTTATTATTTTTTAAAAAGATATCATCTTATCTATTTAGTCTGTAAGAGAAAATGTAATATACTTGTCTATTGTAGATACAGAGTAACCTAACCCAGGTCCTTTTGGGTTTATGCCTTTGCATATGCTACACATGTTCTATTCTTCTTTGCCTTGCATTGCCCATCCAACCTAAAAGACCCACCTAAATGCTACCTTGTTCTTACATGTCCTCTCACATCTCTTCAGGACAAGAGCCATGTTGTATAAATCTGTGAAATCCTAGATCTTGGTCTACTATTTTTGCATGGAAGCACCAGAGAGAAGTTTGCTTAATGAATGACTGTATTTGTTTATATACTTTTCTAGGTGCACACTAGAAACCTCTGTTCTAGCCTTCCTTAGAAGGAGTGACCTCTAATCAAATCAGTTCTGTATCGCATTCCTTCATTTTGGGATGTTTGTCTTCCTTTTCTCACGTAGGATTGTGAGGATCAAATGTAGTATTAAACTAAGAACTAAGCATATTCAGTCATTGTAAAGCAATGGAGTCGTTATAATCAACATTGTTACTATATTACTGTTCTTCCTTCCAGTATGCATTCCAGAAAATATAGTTTAAAAATCTTACTGACCACACCAATGTTCTAGATTTGACCTAGACATTGATGTCATTAACAGTTATCTACCAGACTAGTGTGTTGACCCAGTATAGGTGTTTGACAAGGCCCCTTTCAGCCTTGTATGTATCACTTCAGCCCCCTACTTCCCACCCCAGCAGTACAGACTTAGTTAATGAATTAGGAGTCATATCTGTTGACTGGCAAGAGACTGCCTAAAGCATATTGCTATGGAGTGAGACCTCACTGTTTCTGTGTTATAAAGAAACCTCTCAAGAGAGCCTGAGTAATTCAGAAAATCTGAAGTGGGGAGCCAGCAACTCAGCAGGAGGCACTTCTACTTGACCAACTGGAGCCTGCTATAAGAGACCTATTTTTAATTTAAAAAAATTTTTAATGTGTGTCTCAGATAAACTTGTTGGGAAAATGAAAATCTCCTTTTAAAAAACAGATAATTTAAAATTCTTTCTGATCCAGAATCTCAGCTCATAGTGATCGGAATGAATGCACCAGTGAATATGGAGGCAAAGGGAAGTTTCAGGGGGCTCTTGAGCTACCTTTAGTAGCTCAAGGTGTCATCTTCCTATTTCAACTTCCTCAGGTGTCTTTCTCACTCAAACTTGGAGTGGATGCTGCTTTTCCTGCCCACTGCAGTGCTGTATCAGGAAACTGGCAACTTCCACAATGACCTTTACCCTGGACTCTGTGCACACAAGCTTAAGCAGAATGCAGACCAAGTGGTCCTCTGCTGCTTCCCACTGCTTGTAGTTAGAGGCATTCCTCTGAGCTGCCTTAAATTTATGAGAGAAGATTCTACAGGCTTTGGAAAGCTAAGCCCCAGAGCATGAATTAGATGTCTGAATTCATCAAGTAGGAGTAATCCAGGAAAAAGAAATGTCTAACTGGCTTTTTATTATTTGGTAATTTTAATTTCTTTTAGCTCTCTATTTTGAGCTCTCTATTTCAAGGGTAATAGTGCTAGGATGTATAATGCAAAATTCAAGAAAAAGTATATTGTGGTTAGTATAATTACAATATCAGGTTTTTTGCTGTGCTCATAATTTGAGAAAATGTTAATCTTATGCTTGTGAACCTGGGTATTTAAATAAAGCAAGTATCTTGTTTGTGCCAAACTCAAGAGTTTACTTTTTTTCCTGGTTAAATTGTCACTTACTTGATAAGTAATTTTTTTGAAAGCCTATTATATTCTGATGGTGCACTGGGACATGAAGAGGATATAATGTGTGAGACCCTCTTTCAAGAAAACTACTGGTGTGATTGGATAATATTTATGATTATGAATGAGAATGTTAGATATTTTCATCTAGCATGAAGTAATCAAGGGTAATAGTTATGATTTTAAATGACATGAATTCAAGAGGGAAGAGAGAAGAAAAATAAACATTATTTAGTAAGTTATTTTCTGTTCTGGTATCAGAAACAACAATGTGATAAGTAAATCTACTTGTCAGTAGAGAATCTGCTTTTTATTCTGTACCTTGAAATTCTTAGCTCATTTATGTCCTTGATGTAGGAGCTTCCTTTTTGGAGAAAGAAGTCTTTACTTTTCTAGATCTATATCTGTTAAAAATTTTAAAGATTCCATAGTCCTTTACTTGAAAAGTTAAGACATTAACTTAACAAATATTTATAGAGTGCTGATCTTGGGCCAGTGTATGCACATTTTTTAGTTTTTAAGCAGCAATAAAGTAATAACTCTGGAACAATGCTTCTTGGGATAACTTTGTAAGTGCAAGGTGGTAAGTTGAGCTTTTAATTCAGAACCTGTGTTTTCATTTGCTGAAGATTTTCTTTTTTGTTGTATGGTAGAACTTAGTAATGTTCAGACTGTAATAGTTCCAGCTGCTTTCTCAACATTGTTAGGATTAGTTTAGTGACTATAATTACATAAAAATTTGCAAAACTTTTGGCTCCCTATAATGAAAAATACTAAAAAACTACTGCTAGCGGTCTTTGGGTCTTATCTCCTCTGATAGGTTTCATAGTTTCTTGCTTATTTCTACCATTCTTCTTAATGGAATTTGAAAGTAATCATTTATCTTGCATGAAATTGGTTTCTTTTGCTGAGGAATTTAGTCTTCTAACCAGAATGTCTGATCTATTTTATGTGCCTGCCAAAAAAAAAAATCCCCAAATACTGGCCGCATGAGCTCTGGCTAATGTTTCCAGGCGCTCTGTTTTGAAAACATTCTGTTTCTATCCTGTGTTACAAATACTCTTGTATACAGTGAAGTCCTGTAATAAATATTTTTCAGTGAACATAAAATCTTTGAAAAATAAATGAATGGCAGCGTTATCATTATTCATACATTGATGGAGTGCCACCAGTGTATTCATCATCTTGTCCAGAACATAATCCAAGCCAAAAATCTCTATTTAGTGATTTTATAGTCTAATTATCTGTGAAATGGTCATCTTAAAATAACCAAGGGGGTATCAGTTGGGCAAGTTGTTTGCAATTATGATTAAAATACTGCTGTGGGTAGTTAACAGAAACATTTTTGTGACTCCTACTTGGACTACAGATTGAGATAATTATGTGCATATTCAAAATAATTGATAAATAATAAGTAAAATAATTCTTTTGAATTCATACTAGGTTTAATTATTGTGCTTTAAGCCTCTAAAGTGAAAAAGTGAGCTCTAGTATGGTGTTATCCATTATTTTTTATGGCAATATAGTTTAGGTCTTAAAAATCAATTGATTACAAATTACATTATGTAAAAATTGCCATTCACATTTCATAGCGTGATTATCATTATTATTTTTTTTTGGGGGGGGAGACTGGGTCTCACTTTTTTTGCCCATGAAACCGCAGGCTCATGGTTGCCTGGGGTACCACAGACTCAAGCAATCCTTGGCCTCAGCTTCCCAGTTAGCTGGGATTACAGGTGCGCACCACCACGCCCAGCTAATTTCTTGGGACTAGGTCTCGCTATGTTGCCCCAATCAGGACTTGAACCGCGATTCCCCAGTCCCCACCACGGCTTCCTAAGCTGCCGCTTACACATGCCCCACCATGCCCGGCCCATAGAGTAATTATTCTTAAAATATTTTGTCCCTTGATTGTTTTAAGATACTTTGAAAATACTGAATTTTTTTTTTGCTAGGCAAAAAGCATTTAGTTTGCATTATAGAAATGGAACTTATTGAAGCAGCATTTACACAATGCAAGTAGCTATTTAAATTCAGTATTCAATAGAAATTTTGTTGGCAAAATCTTTCACAAAGTTTGTGTTTAACTTAACCTATTGCTTTGACTCAGAATTAGCTGAAATAACACACAATAAGTGGAGATATAAAAAATTTAATGTATTTGAATTGGATATTTTTTCCCACCTGTATAAAGTTATAGGTGTGTATGATTTTCTTTAAAAAATGATTGTACGGTACAGTTGATTTCATCAGTAATAAAAGCTTTGACTCTGGTGTGAAACAATTAGTTGGGTAATCAAAATGGTTGAGTAAAAGTATGGAGAAAAAAAAACTTCTGTCCTTGTGTGTGTATGTGTTTCTTTGTATTATTTGCCAGTTGTTTGATGGAGGCTCCAAATTTTTCTTAGCGCAAAGTTTGAAGTTTCCCATCTTTCTTCTTAATGGTTTCCAGCCTCTGTTTCCCTAAAGACACTTGCAAGGTAGTCTGAATGCAGGATTTTCTAGATTGTAATTTCCTCCAAATTTGATTAATTTTCACTGTTAGTTCAATCTTTTAATACTCCATCTAAGTGTCCATAAAAGATGACTGCTTTTCTTGTTCACATTGTTTGTTTGTTGGGTCTTGGCAAACAGTACTTATTTAATTATAGTAACAGATATAACTGATCTAAACAAATTTGAAAGCAAATACAGTTAAGCCCAGAACTCAACAGGTGAAAGCAGAAGTGCCTGGTTGTCAGTAGACAGTAACTATTAATTACTAAGGTTGAACATTTTGTGGGGAAATAAAAAACTTCGAGACTATTATATGGGACCCAGTTAGGAAACTTTGTTGTTTTTAATCTGAATCTCTTGCCAAATTAGCACTTCCTCTAAATAATCCCCTTTCTTTTCCTGTCCCTGTATGAATCCTTCTTCAGGTCCATGTATTTTAATCATCACAGCCTCCACCTCTCACTTTTTCACCATATTTACTGCCCTTAACTTCCACTATTTGTTTTTAACTGAAATCTCTCCTATCCTCAATTTTAAACTTTGAATCAAATTTTATCTCCTATGAAACACTGTGGATCAGTTCTATCCAACTTTCATACTTCCATTGATAATTTGTTTCATTTATATAGTTTTAATGAAATAAAAATTCAGAAGCTGAAGTTTAGTATCAACTATCTGTAGTATTCAAGCATTTCATTAGCCAAAAGAATATATAAAAGAAAATAGAATAATCCTCTTTCCCCTCAATTTTATTGAGATATAATTGACATAGGACAGCTCTTCACACACTTAAGTTTTTACAACTGCTCCCTATACCTTTCTTTTAAAAGAGGGAGAGGAATTATGATTTATCTTTGCTATTGAAGAAAGCATGATACACCGGTGTTTGTGGAATTATATGAAAACATGCATGTCTTCAACTGTATACACATGTTTTTCCCTCATGTAATCTATAAACCCTTAAAGGTGCATATATGTTCATTCTTTGAATCTTCTGTTGCATAGTAGAAAATGTCTTCTTGCATCATTAAATGAAGTAGTAGGTGACCAAAAACTTCTGATTGACCAGAATATCTACATGAAATTACAATGACTCTGTTGCTAATAACTTTTGAACAGTCAGCACATGCTATACAGTGTTTAGCATTTCTTTGTGTGATTTCATACAATTGTTCTTATTCTCATTTTACACATAGAGAAATTAAAAGATGGGGTCAAATATTTGGCTGAGGTCATATAACTAGAAAAATGGTAGTGCTAGAACTCAAGCCTAAGGAGTCCAAGTTCAAATTCTATCACTTAATTCCATTAGGCTAATGTCTGTTAGCAGCTGTTCAAGACTTTCTGTTACAAGTTCTGAAAACTTAGATTAAAACAAGAATTTTCTTCTAGCCAAATAAATGGAAAGCTAAAACCATAATCCTTCAATGAAGTAGATTTATGCCAAATATGAAGTCTTGGGAAGGCCTCATTAAAAAACAAACAGAGTGGGAGACTAAGTATGGTATTGTTTGCTACCCAGTGAGAAAAATATCTGCTTCTGTTGTGAACTCTTTCATTTCTTATATGTAACACCTGGATGAGGATGGTGTATTTATTGAATTTTCACATCTCTTTGCTGGGTGACATCAGGGAGCTCTTTTTTTAGGATAGCTGTCCATCTGTTCTTCACAAACTCTTGGATCTGTGCCACTGCCATTTGGCTGCTGGCTTCAAGAGAGCCTAAATCAGTGAGTTGCTCACACCAGAGAACAAACAGACTCTTCTCCTTAAAGTGTCTGTAATTATATGACCATAATTAGAAAGAAAACCTTCTTTATATAATTTGTAGCTCAGAAGGAAAGACTTTCTGCTTACACACCATTTTTGCCTCTATTGTTTCACAAGCTAATTGTGAAACAGGTTGCTTGGCCTAACAATAGACCATTAAATTAAATAGATCCAGATTCTCCACTCCCTAAGTTTGCTGTGCAGCCTTGGGGTTACCCCTTGTCCTTTCTCAGCTTTTGGGTTGTAGGTTACCTGATGTCACTAATAAAACAATATAGGAAATGTTGGGTGTGGCATCCTTAATTCCTGCTATTAGTTGCTTGGGCATAACCTCTAGAGATAACCTCTAGAAATAAAGAACTCTTGAGTAGAGACACTAGTTTTGCTGCTTGAGGTTAGGGTATGAATCTGTTGTCTTTATTGTAGACAGTAACATTGTTTGTGTGGCATTACAGTGTTCAAAGAGATGTAGGTCACTTTGATTTTTGCCTGATGGCTTGAGTTTGAGTAGATGTTGATTAATTCATGAGCCCTGACTGCAAGGTAGATGTTCAGTATTGATTAGACATAGGCCCCTAGTTGTATGCTGTTAAAAAGACTCAGTTGTGAAATACTCCTAAAGCTAAATCAATAGACTGCTGAAATTGTTTTCCCCATAAATGTTTGTGTTTTATCCCTTTAGCTAAATGAAAAGAACTGTTAGGAATTTCTGTGATCTAGATTGTTAAGAAACTACCTGTTTCTTTGGAACAGTATGCTCATATATGTTAACCATTCCAGGTGAATATGAATTATTCATATGCACATCTTCGCTGAGGATAACTCTTGCTTAATGGAGGAGACAATGTAATAATTTTCTTTGGGAAATTATCTTTATTCTGATGACATGGATAGAGAGACCTTTGCTCAGAGCACATCCAAATACTAATAAAAATTTCAAGGACTTTGAGACACAGTGTAAGAGTTTAAAAATGTTTCCAATTTCTGTTGTGATCATAGCCAGTAATTACTAAGTGATTTGCTGTAGTTGGCAGAGTCACTAGGAAGTTTTCTGGGTTGACAGTTTTTTCTGAAGTCTTCATTGACTTCAGGGTAATTTCTGACTGACTTTTTCCCCTCAACATGCAAACTTGTCCAGAATGCTAGCAGTTTTTATGAAATCTAATATAGCTTCTAGGCCTGTAGTTCTCTCCTTGCCTTCTTTTCTAGGTTCTCAGAACTCCTGTTACCTCCTGCTATGCGGGCTTCCTGAACATACCAAACCCTTCCTTAAATCTTTAAGTCCTTCCTCATTTCCTTTTGCCTCTGCTCTAAATGTTCTTCCCATGCATCAAAGCCAGTCACCAGCAGCCTCTGGATTATCTCATTTCCCTCATATACTGCTTAGGTGCCCAGCAGCTCTTTCTCAATTTGCTTTAAATTCCTCTAGGTAGCAAGCACCTTCCTTGTGAGCTCCTTACATTAGCCTTTGAGCTATCTCCCAAGCACTGTCATTTTCTTACTCTCTAACAAACTGATAATGTTGTTTTCTGTTCTAAATAACTCCTAAAACTCCTATCTTCCATAAAAGTCATTTTAAATTAAGGAACAAATTTCTAATGATCTCCTCTTCATTTACTCTGACAATAATAGACCTCCCATAGCTTTTTTCTCTAACATCCACTCCATTATAAACTCAGCCTCTGCTTCACACTTCCATAATGATCCTTGTCCTTGATTTATGTGGAACAACAGTATATCCCATCGCTGTTCTGGCTACTGTTTGTTCCTACTTTAGAGACTCACACAGGGTTTGAGGCCAGTGACCTGACTTAGATTCTGAGCTCTGCTACTTGTAGCTCTGCTCCTTCAGGCCCATTATTTAACCTTACTTTGTGCCCCAGTTTGCTCATGGGATGCTGGCAGCACTACCTGAGATTTTCCAAATAATTCAAGCAGTTCACAGAGTACCTGACGCATGCTGTAAATATTATTTGTTATTATTTATTAATATGTACTGTAGTATACACATGCATTTATGTAAGTTTGCACACACTTCTACATACACCCTTGTATAGTTTGAGAAAATACTCAAAATTATAATAAGTTTCTTCCCCCCCACCCCTATAATACAATTTCTTTTTTAGAAATTGAAAAGATACTTTTAAATGTAAAACATACAAAGTGAAGTTGAACAGTCTTGACTGGTGAGACAAGGGTTTAAACATAAGATAGATAAGCACTATAACCAATTGTTTGTGCGCATCTACTGGCATCTGAGTGGGTTGGTCTTCCTGTGACAGCATCTGAACCCCATATGTAGGTATGGCACTTACGTGCTTTTGAATAATAATGGTAAAGGTTGTAGAAAAGTTTCAAAACTAGGCAGTAGTCAGCTCAAATTTTAGCAAATGAAAGATAAATTAATTTTTAAAGGATAATTTCCTTTCAAAGAAAGGCTATAGAAAGAACTCCTTATAAATCTGTCCTGAATTTATGCATATCCCTTTTAAAGTCTGATATTTTATCAGTAAAGCAATTTTGCATGAACATGATTAATTGCATTTGTTATTTTTATTGCTTGTATGTAGTCTGCTAAGGAATTATGTAAACATGGATGAAAGTATCTGGACTGATGGATATATTTTCTGAATAAGATACTAACTAGGCTAATATTGATTATATTTGGAAAATATTCCTGTCAAAAGCAATGTTGATTGCTTTTACAAATTAACCACCCCCTATTTATGAGAAATGTGTCAATGAAATATTTGTCTAGGTAATAGAAGTCATTTTAGATAGGTAGATAGAATCTTAATTAAAAAATAATACGTGATGCTGGGCACGGTGGCTCGCACCTGTAAGCTTCAGCCTATGAAGCGACTGGGGCTAGATTTCACAGTTCGAGTCCCGCTCAGAGCAGCACAGCAAGACCTAGTCCCAAAAAATAGCTGGACGTGGTGGTGCGTGCCTGTAATCCCAGCTACCTGGGAAGCTGAGGCTGGGGATTGCTTGAGTCTGTGGTACCCCGGGCAACGTGAGCCTGCAGTTCCATGGGCAAAAATAGCGAGACCTAGTTTAAAAAAAAAAAAATAATAATACATGATTTAATATAGCAGTACTTTTTTAATATTAAGAGAATTCAGCAGTATATAGTGTGTATATACTTTTATTACATATATTTTTCATATTAGTAATATCTTAAAGGTTGATGCTACTCTTGTAGGTATGAAATTTATTTGGATTTAGTTTCACTTATACATTTTTTCAACTTATACCATTTTAGATTGTTTTGTTAATGCAAGTTTCATAAATAAAATTATTAGAGAAATTACTAAGGAAGGTGGCATAAAAGAAATGAGCAGAGTTACATTGTTTTATGTTTAACTTTCATTTATTTTCAAGTATAGATTTATTCCTAGTGATACAAATTGCTGTTTTCTTTGGCAGATATTAGAAGCAAGTCTATGCGAAATTATGTAATGCCTGAAAAGTTATATTCATGATTAACTGGGCTATCCTAGAAAGGGAAGTGGGAGTGTGTGCGTGCGTGCATGCTAAGGTGATTATGCTTTTTATTTGGCAGTGAGCTAAAGTATTCCTGCTCTTATCAGTTTATGCTACAGGTCTTTTTGGTTGAAAACTATGTTTACCTTGATCTCTAAAATGCATAAAATGTGACTTTGTTAAATGTAACTTCAAAGACAGATATGCTGGGATTCAATTATAAACAAAGTTAGTTATGATAAAAGTTGAACAGCTTGCTTTTTAAGTTATCCTGAGACTAACAAATGAAACAAGGTTTAAGACAATATTATTTCTATGACCTCTGAATACACATCTATTCGAGATTATTCGTGGGTAGTTAATAGTGTCAAATACGAGTTTTGATTTTTTTTTTTAAATATTATTCTTTTTTTTTTTTCAGATCACAACCTTGATAAGTGGTTTTTGGGATAACTCCCCCTCCCTCCTCCCTCTGGTACGCCTTCCATTCTCTCAAACCCCACTCTTAGTTGCTTACTAGTCTGTGTTGAGTTCATTAATCTCTTTATTTCCTGTGGCAGTGTTCTTTCATTGGGTGAGGGATTGTGTTGTTGGAACCAGGCGAACCTTGCTGATAGGTTTTCAGTCTTAAGTTTGCGTTGGGTGGCCAGTCTGTATTCATTTATGATCTGTCCATGTTTTCTTGCTGCAGGCCATCTTCTCCAATCCCATCTCCTCTGCTTTGCTGCTTTACCTTATGGCACTGGTGTCTTAGGGGGTCTCGCCCCCAGCCAGTGTCAGTAAAGAAGTTTCTCTGTGAATACAGGCGTCTGTGAATTGCCTTTGTTGTAGAGCACCTCCTCTGCTTCAGTTTGCAGCTTTGGTGTGGGGCTAATTACCCCATATTTGGTCTTCCTCTCCTCTCCCATAGTGTGGGGAGGGGATATTGCTCTCCTAGAAGGCATCTCTAAAATGAGGTCTTGGGTCTTCCTGGCCAGGTGAATGCATAGGTGCACTTCCTGACATCGTGTTTGTACAGTTGTTTCTCTTGTCTTGAACACACTGATCTCTTAGTTGTCCATCTGCTGTGTCCAGCTCAGGCTTGTGGGCTGGATTTTTGCATGATCCCTCACCCGTTCTATGATGGGTTTGTGTTGTGCGTGTTCTTGCTCTTCTTGAAGTTTAGCTGGAATGGAGTGAAATGGAAGGGGCTTTGCCATCCCCACCCTCACACACCCCACACCCACCCGTGGGCTAGTACCTCCCTGCATGGGAGCAGGGCCCAGATGGCTGAGCCTGTGCCCTTCCATGCTCCTCTTGGACTGGGAACAGGGGGCAACATTGCTCTGTGGATCCAGGATCCGCTGGTGGATGGGGCCACCAAAACCCCCAACCTGTCCCCCCTCCTGGGCTCACCCAACTTAGGGGGCTTAGCCAGGATCCTTCACCTCCTTTGCCTCCCCTCTGGCAAGAGAGCTCACACGGCTAGGGACCCGGGCATGCAAGTTTGTTTGGGTTTTTTTTTTTTTTTTTGGAGACTGGGTCTTGTTATTTTTGCCTCTGGAACTGCAGGCTCGTGTTGCCCGTGGCACCACGGACCCAAGCAGTCCCCAGCCTCAGCTTCCCAGCTACCTTGGATTAAAGGCGCATGCCACCACACCCAACTATTTTTGGGGCACTAGGTCTCACTGTGTTGCCCCGGGGCGGGGTGGGGTGGGACTCTAACTGCGATCCCCAGACCCTGACGCGATTCCATAGACTATCGTTTACAGACATGCGCCACCATGCCCGCTGCTATTGAAATCTTCTTGACCTCCATCTAAACTGATCCTTGCAATTATGTTTTTATTTATTTAAGCTGGAATTTACAGGAAGTAGAAAATAAAGCCTTTAAACAAATGCCCCCTCCTACGTGTCAACTTGAGAAATATGACATCCATTATTAACACTGCAGTGATGGTGAACTTGATAGCTGGAGCAGGATCCTTGCCCTGGTTCCAGAACCTTTCCCTGTCTTGGAAAATTTAACTTCACATTTCTCACTTGTAGAGATATAGTATTTACCTTTGGGCGTTTTAATAACTAATTATGTGCTTACCTGGATAACTCAAATGTTTGCTGTTGCTAATTACGGCTGTTATTGCTGCTACAACTCTTAACTACTACAACTGCTACCATACCAACTATTACCATTACTTTTATAGTAGCTCCTCCTGCAAGACATTAATTCTAGGCTTTTACCCTTTGGTGAATTCTCATGTTGAGATGGTAAAGAAAAGAACCCAAAGTTGAATATGAGTAATTTGGGTGTTAACATTTTAAAAATGTATGTTCTTATTACTCAGAAGTGTGAGCAGTCCATCAGCAGCATTGATATTCACGTTGATAGAAATGCAGAATTTTTGGCCCTATCCATGAAAATACTGAATTTGAAGTTGCACTGCAATAAGATCTCAGCTGTTTGTACACTAAAGTTTGAGAAGCACCAATCGGCATCATTTCCTAGATGGCCTTCCCTCATCCTCCACCTCCTGATCATCTGAGTAATTTTAGAGATCACTCCTAGCACTATCATAGTAGTAAGGCAGTTTCTGGAAAGAAGAGCAGATGAAAAGCAAAGGAAGAAGAGAAGCCATACCTAACACTTCTAATATTATACTTTGTGCTCATTAAGAGCAGATTATTTTCTGTTGTGACACTGAATATAGAAAGGAATACTCAAATGTAATGGGCTGGTAGAAATTTCTGCAGCCTTGTAAATTCCAGTCATTTGTCAAGCTTCCAGTTTCCTTTTAACTCGTGGTCTCAAAAATTCTTGCACAGCCTGTTTTCTTAAACACATCCACAGAGTGCAGTTCTGTTATGATGTTGCTTTAATTAACTTTTTGGCATGAAATGATGAAAATGATGTTCTTAATGTGCTGAGGCTGGGAAGATCAATGGGTGCAGGAGAAGGGTTCCAGTTAATATTCTCTCTGTTCTTTGGCTAATGATTTCACTTTGTGGGGTTTATGTGAGGATGTAGAGAATTAATTGATTGATTGGTCAATAGTTAACTCTGAGTTATGGATTGTTGTAGAAGTACAATTTTGTTTGTATTATCACAGGCTGGGGATAAGGGAAATTATACCTTTCTGACTTAAAACATGATCTTTGAATCTGTTTTGAAAAGTTGATTAAAAGACAGGTTTAAGTTGAAATATGGTATAACTTTGCTTTATTAAATTGGCAAGGTGAAAAATGATATTAGGAGAATACATTGGTACAACCTCTTATAATTAAAAAATGCCCATATTCTGTGGTCAGAAATCACCTGGCTAGAATTTATCTTACAAGTATATTTGCACATGAAAATGCACATACGTTCATTTTTGTAAGAGCAAAAGAGCATTAATAGCTTCAGTAATTGCTGGAATGAAACTAAGTATATTTCAACTTTTTTCTTTTTAAGATATACATTTGCATTTGTGCAGCATGTCAATGGAAATGGTGCATTGAACCTTTGGAGAGGGGATTAAGTGTCCAAGGGTTATACTGAATAGGAAGATTTATTTTCTGTTCTGTGTATCTTTGTACTGTATGAGTTTTTAAAAAGATTTAAACAAATTGAAATTTATAATTAACAAAATTACTCAAATATTAAAATATTTAAGCCATGCCCATAACTTTCTGGTTTTTTTTCCCATTTATGAAGTATGTCCATGTACCTAAACTCATTTATGCCTCTGAGACCTCTCACACCCACCCACAATTTCTGAATAGGCAGTGGATTCTCAGAAGCCACATTGCTCTGTATATACTCTCCTTCTTAGGCTTTTCTGTCTGATGTTGTGGTCATTCAGCACTACAATTCTTAACCCAAGGTACCATCAGAATTTCCTTGAAGTTTAAGGTACCTGAATCAACTCCTGACCTGTTGAGTAGCAATCATAGGTGTGACTTAGGCATGCAGATTTTTTTAAAAGCACATAGTTGATTCTGATGTTGATATTTGGTTAAGAACCACTATCTGGAGAGCCATGCTTGCTAAGATTCTTCTTCTACTAAAGTACCAGATTTTACCTGCTCTGTGCTTGCACCTACCAGGAGTGATAAGATACAGCAACAGAGAAGACTGGGTGGGCTCTCCATTCTATATTTGTTGTGTTAAATAATAATGAGAGATGATAACAAATCAAGTCTCTGATATTCTTAGAATCAACATTTTAATTATTATTATTATTTTTTTTTTGCAACTTAAGCAGACAAATACAGGAAGCGAAATGCTGACTCTGAAAATATTGGTAAAAATCAGAAATCTCTAGGTAGATTGATCCAATAAAAGGAAGAAGACATGAATTTCCTGGATGCTTAAGTTAACCCTAATTTGAGAAAAGGTCAGAGATAGTTTGAAAGTTAGGAAAACTAAATAGAGAAGTCAGGGGTACAGAAATTCTATACACCAGATGGTTTATATCCCCACAGGAACACTGAGATCTAAGTGTGCTAATGGAATCACAGTACTTTTATTGGTTCTCTGAGGAAAAGCACTTGGAGTAGCAGCTATATTCTATTTGGCATACTTGGGTGCTGAGTATATATTGGTAATTTATTGAATAGCATATAGCCTCTCAGTTGTTCTCTGTGAATGGGGGACTTTTGGGGGGTGGTGTCGCTAGTGATGATAATAGTGAGAAAATAACTAACATGTGAATTTTCTAGCTTGTTACTATCTACCTGCTTTTTGTCTCCTCTCTTCATTCTTCCTCTCTGTTTCGATCTAATTACCATCAACTGAGTTGTCTGTGTCTCCTGAGTTGTTCATGCAGGGTTCTCTTGGTGGAATTGGTAAGAGACTGGAAGTGGTTTGTACCTAGATGGGGCTGTAATCACCACATCTAAATTTAAATGGATACTTTGTGGCAACTGCAGAAGCTGACTGTCTGATTACAACTACACGATATTCTGGAGAAGACAAAAATATAAATTATATTTATATAATTTATATAATTATATATATTTAATATATATATAAATATATATATTTATATAATTATACAATTATAAATATCAGTGATTGCCAGAGGTTAGAGGGCAGGGGCGATGAAAATATTACCAAATTTTTAAGGTAATAAAACTAGTTAGGATGATATGATGATGGTAGATACATGTCGTCATAAATTTGTGAATATCCATAGAATGTACACAAGAGAAAACCTTACTGTAAACTGTGGCTTCTGGGTAATATTGATTTCAATATAGGTTCATCCATGTAACAGAGAGATCACTGTTGAATGATGTTAATAATTGGGGAGACTATGCACATGGGGAGCAAGAAGTATAGGAGAGAAGAATTTCTACAACCTCACATTTGCTGTGAACTTAAATCTACTCTTAAAAAATAGTATTGAAAAGAACCATAAAGATTTGTGATGCTTGAACATGAATTTATTTTAAAATTTAATTTCTTAGAATCTAGGGTAGGGTTTACATTAAATTACTAATAGTGATATATTTGCTGAAGAGAGTAATTTCTAAATCCTTAAAGTTTCCTATAAATAGTATGTTAATATTGAGTCAAATTTGATTTCTCTTAAGATAAATGCATATTTGTAGTTTCTGATGGGGTGAGGAGAGACTTTCAGATGAAATCATAACAAGAAATACCTGTTCAGATAAGAAATTAAAGATTCTGGGGAAGGTCTTATTTTATTGTCACTTCCTCCCCAATTTGTAGACTTCTACCAAAAAGAGATGATGATGAAGAACAAATGAAATTGCTATTGTTAAATGTGGTGTGTAGGATTAGATTTGTTTTCTTCCAATAGAATCACTTTCCTTAATCAGCACTCTTATAAATGGCACACCTGCCTAATTAGAACAAGTTCTAGACTTCAGGATACAGTGTGAGCATTTCAATTAGCTCCACACAATTGATGACTTGCAGCTGATTTCTTAGAAAGTCTTCCCTTCTCTCCTCTTATTATTCTTTTGTGGCTACACTTTCATTATTTTATACTTCTGACTCAACCTTTGATTATGGGTCTTTCCCAGTGTGTGGTCATTGATACTGTTTTTGTTTCTAAGTGATTCTTTAAAGGAAAAAAGTGACATTTATAGATAGTGATGTTTTTAAATATTCTTATTTTATTAGATTTAATTTACTTGTTGTCACTCTTAAAATACAGAGAACACTCTTCACTGTGACAAGTGGGTAAAATATAGCAATCATATTCGGTATCTCCATACATTAGCAATAATAAATCCTTTTGCTCAGAGTAATACAGAAACTCAGTCTAGAGCCGGTGGGGATGATGTAGTGCTCCCTCACGCAACCAATTACCCACAGAGAAGTATAATGAGCAAGGGAGGTGATACAATAAAAAATCTATGTGTAGAGAGTAAAATTAGGGTAAAATTGTTGCCTGTGAGAAGTCTTATAATAAGTATATCTCCAATTATCTTTTGGAAGAAATTATTTAAGTGTCTATTCAGGTGTCGCTATCAAAACTCATGATATAATCGCAAGATAGCCTTAGAATAAAACAAAAGGGCACATGAGTGTAGAGAAAATGGCGATCGACATGTCATAAACAGAGTTCTGTTGTGCCCCTGCAGTGTTGCTGTGAGGGCACCAGACCTTCCTGCTGAGGAATGCTGCACTGACCACAGTTATAACACATGTCAACAGGAACAAGATAGTGCTCTTAAAAAATGAGATGATTTTGATCATCACAGGAAGCCTCTCCTTTTAGAGTTAGTCTATTTCCAAAGACGACATCTTAAGCAGATTGCTGTAAAGGAAAATCCTGAGTATGCATGATCTATATCCTAATTAGGAGTGGGCTTGATCTGTTCAGACAGACATCGGTTGAATAAGTGGGTCAAGTGGTAAGAAATGAAGTCTAGTTCAGTTCTTTATTAGGTAAGTGTCAAGTAGAGTGCTGAAGTGGCAAAAAAAAAAAAAAAAAAAAAGTATGTTACCCTAAAAACCACAGGAATCTTGTCAACCTCTGTTGTCCCAGCACTATCACTTGTGCAGTTTGCAGTTTGTGGAAAAATCATTCATTAACAAAGTTCAAAAATATTTTCCTTTTAAAGTAGATTAAACAGATTCATGCTCTTTTAAAAATTTTGTTACTCTCACTGCAGTGTAAATTTATCTTTTTTGATTTCATTTTTTATCTTGTTAATTTCTTCTTTTTTGAGAGAGACAGGAGGAGGTAGTGGTCGCAGTTAGGTACTAACAACAGACCATCATCCCAAGTCTATGTTACATACAACTATACTAATAGTGAGCCCCAGTTAAGACTTATAGTAGTGAGTTAAGTACTTATAGTAGTGGTGAGATAATTTTCCTCCAAACTGATTTTTAAATTTTAGTTCTGGCTTGTCACATTATACCCAGGGAAGTGCAATTATGTTCAAATATCATTCATTATAAAGTGCCAGCGTAGGGAAAAAAATACTTTAGATCAGTGATGGAACCCATCTTGTCATTCACTGACGGTTGCTTTACCCATCTCATTGTAGTCATTAAGGATATACATTAAAATAAGAACAGTAGGCATTATATTTGATCCTGTTGAACTGGAGGAACCAATACTTAACCTGTGAAAGCAGCTCATTTATTTACTCAATGAATGTACTTTGAGGCTGGAGCTGCAGCAGTAAACAAATCTGTGACCCCATGATGGAGCTTTTATAGTTTAGTAAGTGAAACAAAATAGACAGATGATACATAATACACCACAGTGACAAGTACTATGCAGAAAAATAAAACAAGAGATGGAGGATCCATAATGATGCCGATAGAATGTAATTCCAGAATGGTATAGGGTATCTGAATCCAGCTCCAAACAAAATAAGGGAATCAGCTAAGAAGAAAGTGAAAGAAAGGACATGAAGTCAGCTGACTAAAGTGCATGAAATCAGCTGACTAGAATTCTTCTGTCTTGATGTGACCATAGGCTATACTACAGAGACTCAAGGAGCTAGCTGTCTCACCTGTAAGTGCAGGTAAGATACTGAGGAAAGCATTGTGGTGAATGGTGAAATATTACTCAATGTCAGATTTCAATTTAGATTGATTAAGGAGGACAAATTAAGGAAATATATACAGAAGATTCGAGACAACCTGTTTGACACTTGGATGTAAGGATTTATATGCTTGGTTTTCTTCTGTGATATTACTCATTTGAGATTTTATATTTGTGTTTTCTTCCTTGGGCATCTTTTACTTTGAGCTTTTCTTTTATCGATTGTGGGTCTTGGCTCAGTTGCTGCAATTTCTAATCTGTTTCTGTACACCCTGGTTATTAATTCATTCTTTAAAAAAGTTGCCCTCTAGGATTAATATTTATCATAGGGGCTCATAGATCAAAGTCCTTATATAATAATTATAAACTCTAGAAGTATTTTTTTGACTCTAAAATTATTTATACTGATGCATATCAAAAACTTAAACTTTTTTTAGTTTGGTTTTTATTGCACAGTGAATTTTCCAGTAATCATACCAATACTTGAATAAGACTTTAATGTTTACAAAGGACTTTCACTCGCATTCAGACTTTAGCAACCCTAGAGCTGGACAGCACAAACAATTTTGTGCCCTTTCAACACTGAGGAAGCCTGAGACTCAGAGAACAAAATTTAAACCTTGGTCTTTCCATCATACAAACAGGAATAGAAGAATGAAAAACCTTGAGTTGCTTTTGAATATTTGGAATTACTAAAATGATAGCTTTTGCAGGTAGATTAAAGAAAGCTGTACATTTGTGAGTGGCTCCAGGAGATACAAAAAGAGAGGACTTGCTCTCTGATCATTGTGATTAGAGACCATGGACACAAAACCAATTTTTATATTTGATGATTTATTTGTACTAGGACCATGTCTTGTCATTGTCAAAAGAAGAAGGTGATTTTGGGTACACTTGACTCTAATCTAGTACATGAGCTTTGATATTTTTGACCAATTACTTAGCCTAAAAAGACTAACAAACATAGTTTGCTTCAGGGCAGAAATAAGCAAAAATGAACCCCCCCCCCCAAAAAAGCTTCCTCAAATTGCCCTGTCTTTGTTTTAAAGCATATTACCTCAGAAAAGATTATTTCATTTTGAAGTTTAGGTCTTAAAGACACTTAAAGGTCTTTTCAACTATGATAGAATGAGTAAAAGAAAATTAGAACCATTGATTCATGGCACTGTTAAAATATTTGATGTTTGAAGGAACTTTGAGGAGCCCCTCGTTCCCAGCTTGTAGCATACAAGCTCTTTGGTGTCCTGGTGGTACTCAACCACTTCTGCATGGTCTCTTCTAATTATGAATACCACCAAGCACCTCAAGAATCCTCCATTCCACTGAGGCTGATTCTGTTTGTGTGGGGTGCGTAGAAGAGTTAAACTCAGAGACAGAAAGTAGGAGAGTGCTTGCTTGTGCTAGATGAAGGGAAATGGGGAGTTTGTGTTTAATGGGTACAGAATTTCAATTTGGGACAATGAGATGAATGGTGGTGATGGTTGTACAACAGTATAAATATATTTAATGTCACTGAACAGTATACTTAAAAATGGTTAAGATAGTACTTTTAGGTCTATTTTGCCATGATTTGAAAAATAAAATAATTTGCAGTGGTAACAGGAAAAGAGAATCCACTCTGTATCTGGAAAACTCTGTTGAAAAATTTAACTCTCTACAGTAACTTCATTAGTGCAAGTATTATACTCTGCATTTGTGAAAAACAAATCTAACCCTACTCCCAGATGATGATACCCAGCTGGTTCCATTCCAACAGTCTCTAAAAGACCTATGAACCCCAGTTCCACTGTATATTATGATTAACTGATTAACCTTTTAAATCTTAACATATTGATTTATTCTCTCTCTGTATGTGTGTATGTGTGTGTGTGTATATATATATATATAGAGAGAGAGAGCATATATATATGCTCACTGTCTTCTTTTTAACTTTTTTGTTGAAATAATTTAAATTGGGTGATGTGTCTTTGAGAGTTTTGGTGCTTTCATCCCCTGCTGTATACATTGTTATGCTCCTCTGTCCTGTTTCCTATAAATCAGTATTTGAATGAGATAGCTTTATTATAAATGCTTATAATTCAACTATATCATAATTCAAATACCTATCATAATTCTAGGTATTTTTTGGAGTTGTGTTTCACCTCTTCCTCACACTCCACCCCACCTCCACAGACACACAACTTTTTGTTTGGATAATTGTGAATGTCAGAAAAGTGGGGGGGAAATATAAAGACCATCCATGTATTCTTTTCACACATTCACCAGTCATTAACATTTTGCCATACTTGCTTTCTTGTCTGCATGCACACCACATACAGATACACATAGCTTTCTTTCCTCCTTTCGTCATTTGAGCCTAAGTTATAGACATCAGACACCTCCAAGTATTTCAGCACATAGCTCCTGAGAGCAATTATGTTACCAAAGAACTTTATAGTACATCAAGTTCATATAACATCTGCAGTGTAGGGCAGATTTCCCTAATTACTCAAATAGTGTCCTTAGTAGCTATATATTTTTTTAGAATTCAGAGTTTAAGCAAGGGTCATTTTGTAGTTAGTTTGAATTCCACATTAGTGACTTAGATTTGTTTTGCCCTTTTGGATTTTTTTGTTTGTTTGTTTGTTTTTTGAGACTAGGTCTCACTGTTTTTGCTGGTGGAGCCGCGGGCTCTTGTTGCCCGGGGTACCACAGACTCAAGCAATCCCCAGCCTCAGCTCCCCAGGTAGCTGGGATTACAGGCGCGCACCACCACGCCCAGCTATTTTTTGGAACTAGGTCTCACAAAGGGCCCCAGGTGGGACTCGAACTGTGATCCCTAGCCCTGGCCGCTTCATAGGCTGAAGCTTACAAGCACGAGCCACCATGCCCGGCCTTCCTTTTGGGGGTTGTATGTCACATTCACAGTTTTGTAAGAGTCTAGAACAGTTATTTTATGGAACATCCCTAAATTCAGGTTGGCCAATTTGTTTCCTTATTTCAGACTGGGGCAAATCTTTCCAGCAAGAATACATGGGCAGTACTGTGAAGGGAGAAGTGTATATATGTTTTCAGTTTAACCCGTACTAGTGATAGATTTGATCACTTGGCTAAGGAAGTGTCTCTCAGATTTCTCCACTGTAAATCTACCTTTCCCCCATTATAATTACTTGAAAAAAATCTATAGCTTATTAATGGTTACCTTTTTAATAGTTTAAAAAAGATGTGCCATTGGTAATGGGAGAGATTGGGTAGGATTATAAGCATGTTAGTGATGAGTTATTACTGCTGATAGAAAGATAACTTTTGAGTATTTGTTTTGAGGAGAGGAGGTAGTAAAAGTAAAGGTGAGGAATGAACTTTTGGTGAACACTTTTATTTCAACTCCAGCTTCACATTTGAACATAGGCAGTTTTACCAACATTCTCAATTTCTCCCCTAAAGTGAGCATAAGAATATACATCCCTAACATGATTTTGAAGATGATTAAATGAGATAGTGTATGAGTGTATGAGTAACAGCTACCCCAGGACCATTACAGGGCAAACGAGGAGTAGATGTTTCTTGTACAGTTTGCAGAGTTTAAACCTATCCACAGATATTAATTCTTGAGATTAGTTTGAAATTTTCAGGCATATTGATAAGAAAATGTCATCAACAACTTACATACCTTTGGGAGATTCCTTAAAAGGAATTAAGAATTGGGAGATACTGGTTCCACTTTCAGACTGCTTAAATATGAATTGTCTGTAGTGGATTTGTGTAGAATTAAATTGCCATTTATTCAGACCTCTTTCTGACTGCAGTCCATTTCAATCTATTACCAGGGATTATATTTTCAAACAGTTTATATGTAGTCTGATTGAGAATAGTGAATCATAATAATTCTGTGACCCATTTACATGCATTACTGTAAAAGTTTCATTTCATACAAGTGACAATTTTTTAAAGTTAATTAGACTCGGCTGTACTGAGGTTAGCAAAAAGTGCTTTGAATTATCAATAATTCAGCAGGGCAGACATTTCTGTATAATGCAGTGGTTTTATAGAGTATTGTGAGATAGTTATCCCTAAAATAAATGGTTGTGAGCATACATCAGCATGGTGGGGTTCACTTGAATGTAGCGTGAAGTGATAGCATCTATGCTTTCTATTATTGGACAGAGTGTGGGACATTAGTCTTTCTGGCCATGAACTACTAGCAACCTTTGTCCTTTGTGTTACCTTTAGTTAAAAACGAAAAATGAGCATGAAAGCTGGCTGATGGCCATGTCTTTCTTATGGCTCAAAATTCATCTGGGAAAGAAAAATGGGATTGCAGATTTGGGTTTGTTTCATTGCATGAATGATATGTGACATTTTGTAAATTATTTATCACGGCAAGGATGGCAGCAATGGCTTGAGCATTGTTATATCAAATGAAAGCAGGAATCCCATTAGTACAAAGACTGGATTTTAGCTAGAATCTATCAGGGGAATGGTGTCACTTTAAAACCAGATTGTTCTTTTAATTGCTATTTAAAGGAACAAAAGTGTTCCCAAGGTACTGCAGTTGAGCAGTTGCAAGTAATAACTATGGATCCATAATTATGCAGTGCTGATTATCTGGCATTTAAAAATTGTGGTTGGAGTCAGTGACCAATTTGTTGTAGCTTGTATTTTTTTGGTTTTTCTAAAGCAGGATGTTATATTCTACTTTTAACTGGGGCTACAAAAATACATTTGCATAGCTACCTCAGAAAATAAAGCCTGTACATATTAAAAGAACAAATTAAGTGGAAAATAAGGCAAGATAATGAATGCTGATGTTATAAGATGAAATTAGAAGTCATTGAATAATTTTGCAAATACTTGGTCATAAGATGAATTCCATTGTTTGATGACATGTTGTCTCAGTGAACTAGACATTTGTTGAAATTATAACCATTTGAAATATTACATGAGGTGTGGAATTTTTTTAACTAGCATGTGTTTTTTTTCAGTTTTTCAGCTCGCAAATATATTTTGAGTGCCTACTGTGCATCAGGCAATGTGTTAGGCATTTGGGTAGAATGAACAAATGAGGTTTATTCTTTGCTAACATATATTTAGAAATGTATATTTAGACCTGTAAAATCTTGTTTTCAATTTACATTAGAAAAACATTTGTGATTGTGCTAAGTTTTCTTGCCCTGAGTTTTTAATTCATGAGATTCATATATAAATACATTATAGTTACATTCAGAAAGCTAGTAGACAACATGTGTGAATGCTTGGAATATGCAATAAAATTTTAGTTTTCATATAGTTTTGACTGTTCAAAATAGTGTGACCAGATCTGTAAGCACAGCCAACTATTCATATAACTGGGAACACTAGTATTGCTGCTAGTCATAAATAACAATGGAGACACTAAAATGTATGCAGATTTATACATTGTTAAAAGCAGTTTCCTTAGTGAGAATTAAAGGGTGCTAGTGGATTAGACAAATGTTTTGTTGTTTCTTTTATTAAAATGGGAATATCAAAGATTGAGGATTTATTTCCTCTATGTGACATGTTGTGGTTTACTTTTGAAGCCCTCATTGCCAGAAAGAGCCTAGATAATGACCTTTTGCCATAGATTTATAAAAATGTTCTTGCTTTAGTTTTTATTCTGTTACTATGCTACTTAAACAGTATTTTATGTCAAATATTTAATAGATAGATAATGGTAACCTGTGCTAAAACAGTTGATGAAATTTAAATAGTGATCTAACGGGGCGATAGTCATAGTCTAATACTAATGAATACTACACTACACTATACTAATACTATATTCATGGACTATAATACTGGTATATATTAATAGACTATAACACTAATGATTGCTACAATATACTAGTATTATAAACTAGTGAATCAATAGGCATATGGATTATGGGAATGATTGAAACTTCCAATAAATCTTAACAATATTCATTTCCACAAAGGTTATATAATATATAAAGGCCTTAGATTTCATTGGTTTAATAAAAATTGCTTTTTGGTCTTCTACATTACAATTAAATGCATCATTCAGAAAATTTCGTATCAAAACAATTTAAGAAAAATTTCATTAGCAGAAAATGGTTTGTATATCTTACTCAGAGATATTCTGCTAAAGAGATGCATAAGAAACTTTTGATTTTAATATATTTTATGTCTTGAAATGGGAAGCTAACTTTTTCTTCTTTTTTTTAATTTTGTCATAGCCCCGTGCTGATCCCATTCCAATATGTAGCTTCTGCTTGGGGACTAAAGAATCAAATCGTGAAAAGAAACCAGAAGAGCTCCTATCTTGTGCAGATTGTGGCAGTAGTGGTAAGTTGGTATTTTTATATCTATATACAGTGATTCTTCATCATAGTTACATTCTGTTCATCTCTTTACCAGAATTGTTATTTGAAGCAGTGTTTGGTTGGTAATGTAATAGTTTTCAAATTTTAAAAGCAAATAAATGTAAAAGGGGGTAAAAATGTATGTTAGCACTATGTAAACATACATCCTTTATATATAAAACTATATGTTATTTGTAATTAAGCTTTTGTTTCATTCTAGAATTGGTAATTCCATGTGGAGCACTTTACTCTGTAGGTAAATTTGATAAAACAAATTCCAGGCTTTCAAACTGATTACAACTGGAGTCATTTATTTTTCTATAGTCTGAAGTATTGGTGTTAGGTAATTGAGTTGGTTAAGTATAGTGTTTCAAATCATGACACCTGCTGGTGCAATATAGCAGTACAACTCAGCTCTGTCTGTGACTCCCAGTCAAAGGTACATACAGTATTTTGGAAACTGCCATGATAGATTTAGAAAGTCATCAAGCATAAAAGAAATTTAAGTCGCCAAGAATAAAGTAAGAAAAGGGTACCCTATGTAAAAAGTGATGTGGTAATCAAGGAATAGTCAGGTCAGGACACTAGACTGTTGGTAAATTGCCATACCCAAAATATTTTCAAAGGTAGCTATTACATTTGCCCCTTTGTAAGTATAAAGTTTTAAGACCATGCTTCCAGTTTTACAATGGATTAAAAATCAGGTTGTGCATACATTATAAAAATTTATGGTAAAATAAAGTATATTTTTACTAGCCAGCCCTTTTCTTGTTAGACAGGTAATAATCACCATGGTAAGATATATATGATTAAGTATGTATGTATGTATGTATGTGTATATATACACAATATGCATGCATACATATGTACACATTTATGCACATGTATATATTTATCAGTAGATTGAGTTGCAGTTAAGTTTTTTTTTTTGTTTGTTTGGTTTTTTTTGGAGACTAGGTCTCACTCTTTTTGCCTGTGGAACCACAGATTCACGTTGCCGGGGGTATCACAGACTCAAGCAATCCCCAGTCTCAGCTTCCCAGGTAGCTGGGATTATAGGCACGCACTACCACACCCAGCTATTTTTTTTGGAACTAGGTCTCCCTACGTTACCCCAGGTGGGACTTGAACCCCCCTGGTCCCCACTGTGGCTTGCAGGCACGTGCCACCATTCCCAGCCAACATTTATTTTTAAATTCATGGCACCAACTGTTTGTCTAGTTATAGTTCTCTCTCTCTCTCTCTCTCTCTCTCTCTCTCTCTCTCTCCCCCTCCCCCTCCCCCCTCCCTCTCCCCTCTCCCCTCTTTCTCTCTCCTCATTATATTGCCCAGTGTTGTCTTTAACCCATGGACTCAAGTGACCCCCAACCTCAGCCTCCCAGGTAGCTGGAATTACAGGCATGTGTCACCATGCCTGGCTGG
This sequence comes from Uropsilus gracilis, assembly GCA_004024945.1. Lineage (NCBI taxonomy): Eukaryota > Metazoa > Chordata > Mammalia > Eulipotyphla > Talpidae > Uropsilus > Uropsilus gracilis. The sequence goes on along the minus strand of PVHY01004398.1, from coordinate 52,572 downwards.
CTTAGTTATAGCTGTCTTTTATTTATTTATTTTTTTGAGACTAGGTCTCACTATGTTGCTGGGGGTAGTCCCAAACCATGAACTCAAATGATGTCTAGCCTCAAGCCTCCCAGGTAGCTGGGATTACAGGTTTGCATCATCATGTCCAGCTGTTGTTTTAAGACTAGGTCTCCCTATGTTTTCTGAGCTAGTCTCAAACCTGTAGATTCAAGCAATCCCTGGCCTCAGCCTCCCAGCACTGTATAGTTAGCTTTAAAAAAAAAAAAAAAGAAAGAAAGAAAAACCTGTAAAATGCCAGTGTAGTCTCATTTTTTAGAAGTTGGTATGCAGCAGGCATATGAAAAAATGTTCATTATCACTTGTTATCAGGGAAATGCAAATCAAAACCACAGTGAGATGCCACCTCACACCAGTGAGAATGGCCCATTTTTTTTTAAAACAAAAGCAAATCAAAACAAACAAAAAAACCACAAAGAAACAGAAACAACAAATGCTAACAAGGATATGGAAAAAAGAACCATCTCATAGTGCTGATGGGAATGTAAACTAGGATAGCCACTGTGGGAAGCTATATGGGGTTTCCTCAAAACACGAGATACGGATCTGCCATAGAGCCCAGCTATTCCAGGCCTACCCAAAGAACACAAAAAACACTAACACAAAAACTCATATATATATATATATATATATATATATATATATATATATGGGCACTATTTATGGTAGCCAAAATGTCAAACAACCTAAATGTCCCAAAAAATTAATGGCTAAGAAAATGGCTTAGATAAATGACTAAGAAAATGTGACATATATACACAATGTGGACTACTATTCATCAATCAAAGAAGACAAACTCATGCCATTTATGACAACATGGATGGAGCCAGAAGGGTTGATGTTGTGAAATAAGTCAGAAGGAAAAAGATAAATATAGGATAGTACATTTATATGTGGAAATACATAAAAATATATAGAAAAAAACCAAACTATATATACATATAGAAAAACCAAACAAAAGGTCAAACAAAGACAAACCTTGAAAATTGACTGTAGATATGAGACTTCCATGACAGGAGGGGGAGTGTTAGGGTAGGTTCACAACAAGGTGGTTGAGGCTGAGGGGTATAAGGCGAAAGCACAAGGGAATACGGTGATGGACTATGGGTGCTTTGTTGGTAGAAGAACTGCAGTAACCATTCCTGAGGGGAGAAATCATGTATTGTTCAAAAATTAAAAAAAAAAAAAAAGTCTCTGTGATTCTGTGATGTGATAGTTAAGAGCAAACTCACGAGGCAGGTATAATCCATCTCATATTTAACCATTCATAGCCTCACTTTTCTCATTAGAAAGTTAGGTAATGGTAGCATTTACATTTTGGATTTTATGGGGAGCAAATGAAAGATTACAAGGAAGTAGCCTAGCACAGAGTCTTCAGCAAAATGATAAGTGTACTGTAAAAGTCAGCTACTTTTATAATTTGGCATGTTTGATATTGTTGTCCTTGATTGCTGCAAGTAATTTAAAAAATCTTATCTCCACTTATGACAGCTGTTTGATAGGTGGTGAGAGGAAATGTTTCATGCTGAGGAATGACAATGTTATGTAATGACTTTCTTTTCCTTTGAAGATTTTACTTGATAGACTCTATGGATTCTGCAATTTTCTGGACCTGAGTAGGATGGGAGATCCTTGAAAATAAGACATTTCAAACTCTGTTTGAGAAATGTTTTCTGACATTCCTTTTGATGGGCTCTGCAAATTCATTAAAATTCTTTTACCTGCCCATGGTATCATGGATAGTGACAAAAGGGCATGGAAACATTATCTGTATGTTCAGTTTAATAAATTTCAAACTCACAGTCTTCTTTTTTATCTTGGTAAGGTAGTGCCTCACTCATCAGTTCTGTCTCAGTAGTTATCTTTTAGGTTTTCTCATGAGGCTCTTTATGAATGAATTATTCTTTTGTGTAACTACCTGATCGGTTCAGTGTTGTTCACTTGTCTAGGGTTTACTCTTTGTGATTTTTAAAGTAGTACTTTCAAAACACCCTTCATTGTTTTATTTCTTTGTCTGGACACCTAGACAGATTAAAGCCATACTTAAATATGGGAAGAAAAGTTCCCTTCATATATTTCCTTATCTCTGGTGATACACTTACTTGAGTTGATAAGAAATTCAAGATCATTATCTTCTAGATCATAACTTCAAGGCTTCCTTCACAGGGTATAAAGGTGTAATTCTAAACAGGTAGATCTTAGATTTTCTGATGTAATCAATCTCCCTTAGTTTTCCCCAGATTAAGACCTGCCAAAGGAGAGGCTTGATCTCCTTTGTACTTTGAGGTCACTGAAATCCCCCCTCCCCCAAAGTTTCTTACTTTTCCAGAGTGTGTAGGTGTAGTGTGATAGTTTCTCTTTGTAAAATCACCCTCTTGTTTTCTCTTTTAACAAACTGAGAAGAATGAATTAAGGATATTGTCCAGAAGCTTGTATACTTACAGTCATTTTATGAGCCAGTTTCTCCCCTCCCTTCAGATAAAGAGGGCCAGAAACTTTGGTCAAGGTATGGGTCATGGCAGAAATTCAAGCCCTGGAGTCATCATGTCCCTTAGTTTAGGATGGAGCATGGCTCAGAGTCCTTCATACTCAGCAATACGATCCGGCTCTGGTGTTAAAGTTCACTTAATCTTCTCTTGCGTGTATTGTGCTGGTGTGGATTTAGCTACTTTAGTCAAAAAAGCCATTGTTCCTAACTTAGAAGCTGTATTTTCCACATTTACTTCATCTGGTAGATCAGATGAGTGCTTTTAAAAAAATAGATGGTTTTAAAGAGAAGGAACGAAATAAAATATGGTTCTTGTTGAGAATTTGGAGGGTTGTCATAGTTGTAATGCTCATTGTAACACCTTGCTAATGATAGGGGACAAAGAATAAAATAGGCTGGCATGACCTAACAGTCCCCTAATAATGTTGGAAGCCCCGTCACAGTCCAGTTTACTTTCTCAAGTGGGAAGTACAGTGATTGGTATAATTGAACTATGGAAATGGCTGCTGTCTCACACTCAGAGGAGTCCATTGATTTGTAGGATTCAGTTGAGTCTATATTGATCAAAGGATTCCCTAATATCAGATGTGTACATGAGAAAAATTCATCTAGCTGTATAAGACCAGAAAAAAGGAAATATAGATGGCACCCTACATGGTAAATCTTTCTTAAATATGTTTCCCTTATATACCTATTGGGTTTTAGTTACCTCTGTCAGAAGCTGTATTTGTATGATGTCATATTTAGACTCTAATTACATTTCATGATACAAATTGAAAATGTTTCTGTTTACGTCATAAAGTAAAGCCAAATAGAAAATTTCAGTTTTTAAGATGACTGGCTATTGTCATTGGCAGTATTTCATTTTTGTAGTGCTAAAAATTATTTTGAAAAAATAATTCAAGTTTGCAGGTGTTAAAAATATAATGTGACATGCATAGTGCAAAGAGCACCAAATTTGGTGCTCCAGTTCTTTCTTGCTTCTTGCTGATTATGTAATTGCAATTTTCCATATCTGTAAAATATGGGAGGTGGTGATGTCACCCTGGTGAGGATTCAATGAGACAATGATATAAAGATTATAAGTGACTGTATAAAACATTACAAAAACACTGAATTCTAACCACATGAATGTGGGACTCATCAAATAGGCTTCAGGTCTATAAAAGTTTGGAGATTAGGAGTGATTTTACTTGACTTTCATGGATCAGCCTACTTTGAAATTAACACTGTTATATTCTCTTTGCCTCATTAAGACCAAATTATCTTTAATTAGCTTCACATAAGTATTAGATATTATACCAAATGAAATTTTGTGTCTGCTGTTCAGATTGCTGGGTGGTTAACTCTTACTTACAGATGAGTTGTGTGCATGTGTGTTTTCAAATTAGCAAATCTAAGATAAGTGTGTAGTTCAAATTACAGCATCATTTTAAGTGGAAGCTTATTGAATCTGGAGACAGAAAGGGGCTGTTTTCATACAGCTGGATGAATAAGAAAAATCACTTTTATATGGTAAAGGGTACAAGACCTGTGCAGTCAAATATTAGCCCCTTCTTGGGAGACCTGAAGTTGCTCCCTTTCATCTTTATTTGTTTGTAAACTCTGAACAAAACATACCTGGTAGTGTAACATATGGACATAGAGCTTTATATAAAATGTCACTGTGAGAAAATGCCTCAGGGATTGATTGGTTAGCCATCCAGCTTCACACTGAGTTGACACAAATTAAATAATTAGGTTGAGAAGGAAGGAGACCTTTGACTAAGGGGGAAAAAAGCACCTAAGGATAGAATCCAAAGAGGGTTAGGGAGGAAAAGGAAAAGGAAGGATTGGTGAACCCCATCCTCCACAAACCCAGAGTTGGAGTCACCTTCCAGGTGGAGAAAACAGGCAACAGAAATCTTGCTTCTCACCTCTATTTTACTAAAACTGTGCTTGTCAGGATTAGCAGTAATTTCCATGTAGCAAACTGCAATGGGCACTTCTCAGCCCTGGTAAAAGTAATGGACATCTTTGAACCCATACCAAACACTCCTCTGAGTCACATTTGACACTCTAAGCTTTTTTCTCTTGAAATAATCTCTGTTGCCTTTTGTGACGTTATATTTTCCATGTTTTCCTCTCTTCCACTTCCACCCACATCTTTTGTTAGCTCCTTGTCCTCTCTGCATCCGCTAAATGTTTCTTCTACTTCTGTCTATGGCCTTGTGTTTTGCTTTGCTTCATGATTTCTCTTGAGCTTCTTTCTAGAACTTAGATATAAATCCTTTAGAACTTTTCCACTTAGATACCTCAAATGCTCCTCAGAGTAAAAACAACCAACTCCTTGGGGGAGTTCCAGATTTAGAAAATGATGCACCATCATCTATTTACTCAGTTCTGCAAGCTCTCCTCTGTCCTCTCACAAGGTGGAATCAACGAAATACATTAATTCAATATGCTAACAATTTCCACATATCCCCACCAACCCCAGTCACTCTGCTTTTATAATCATCTAAGTATAATCTTGACCGCCTTTCCCCTCATTCACTTTCCATACTGCATCCTATATTACTGTTTAAAATTGCACATCTAATCACAGAACTTATTAGTGGCTACCAGCTACCTGTAGGGAAAAATCCAAAATCTTTAACTCCCAAACTCTCCTGGATTGGGTTTCTGTTAACCCTGTCCTACAACACTATTCCCTTCCTATTCTGCACACTAAAATATATTGAACCATTTCCTTTCCCTCTAATATACTATGTCCTCCTATCCTTCTGCACTTGCTAAATCTCTTTCATACCTCTCCACTTCTCCACTGGTTCCATGCAATCCCACTTCTCCTTTGGGTCTTTTTTTTTTTTTTATTAATAGGATAGCCTTCAATCTTCTAGTTTCTCCTATATCTCTGAGCTAATATTACACATTAGTTCTAATATCACTAACAACAACAGTGTTAATATCACACATTAGTTCTCTGTCTGTATTCCTGCTTTGACCGTGTGATCTAAAAGAGTAGGAATCATATCAGTCCTTTACCTTACTATGTCTTAAATGGACGGGTGATTTCAGATGGCCCATACTAGGGGCCAAGTGTCTGAGTCTTACTGATTTTCCATTACTACTGTCACAAATTATCACAAATGTCTAGTGACAATATAAATTTATTGTCGCAGAGTTCTGGGTAGAAGTCTGCTAGACATGGTGGCTCATGCCTATAAGCATCAGCCTAGGAAGCCGCGGCAAGGACCAGGGATTGTGGTTCAAGTCCCGCTCGGGGCAACGTAGCAAGACCTAGTTCCAAAAAATTTGCTGTGCATGTTAGTGCACGTCTGTAATCCCAGCTACCTGGGAAGCTGAGGCTGGGGATTACTTGAGTCTGGGGTCCCCCGGGAAACATGAACCTGCGGTTCCATGGGCAAAAACAGCGTGACCTAGTATTTAAAAAAAAAAAAAAAAAAAAAAAAAGAGTCTAATATGGAACCCAGTAGTTTAAAATTAAAGTTTTAGTAGGGCTGATTTCCTTTCTGGAAACTCTAGAGAAAGATCTATTTTCTTGTTAATTTGAGTTGTTTGACAGAATTCAGTTTCTTGTTTCTGTAGGACTGAGATCACTGTTTTCTTGTTGGCTGTCATTATCCCTGCTTCTAGAGGCCATCTTTATTCTATAGCTTGTGGCCCCATTTACACCATCTTCAGAGTTAGCATAGCTGGGTGGAGACTTTCTTCACCTCTTCTCCTTTGTTCTGATTTCACTAATGCAGATGGAAAACTTTCTCTTTTTTTAAGTACTGGTGATTAGATTGGGTCTGCACAGATAATCCAAGATAATCTCCCCATCTCAAGATCCATGTCCTTAGTCACATCTGCAAAATCCTTTTGTAGTCTTTTTACAGACTAAGGATTATAACAATGATATTTTGGGGCTTTATTCTTTCGACTACAGAATCCATGTTTTTCCTCTCACAGTATTTCAAAAATCATTCACTGATTTGCAATCTCATTAACATTTACCTAATTTTAAATGGCATTCCTTTGGTTTGTTAGATAAAGCTGCAGCAAGCCATTAGTACTTGTATTAAGAATGAATGAATAAATGAGTACTTTTTATGCTCTAATGTTGATAAATTATAAACCACAAAAGTTTTTTTAAAGCTGCATAAAGACAAACCACCATGAATTGTGTCAGTGGAGAGAATCCAGTGTATAGAGGGAATTATTGAGTTTATTGAATGACTAACTGGGAAGTAAGGAATTGCTTTTCTTTATCTAATTACTGTAACTTGTGTAGACATATACATACATACATACATATATATATATATATATATATATATATATATATATATATATATATATATCATGACCAGTTACAGTCTGTGTTATTTCAAAGTTGGCCATGAGAAAATAAAATGGAAATGTTTCTTCACCCCTCAGCATCCTTTACAGAATCATAGAAATTTAGACCTGCAAGAGCTCTACAGCCCATTCTCTTGAGCTCAATAAAGGTAAAATCGCTGCCTAAAGGAAAGATAGGCTGGAGATTTTAGAATTTGATAGTCCTTAAGTGGTAGTAGTTGAGATAGAATATTAAAGTGAAAAAAAAAAAAAAGCATTAAATGAAAGGCTATTTCTTGTTATTCATTGAAAGGAAGGAACTAAAATCCAATTAATTTGCAAAATACACAATTATTGAAAGTATTTTTTGTAAGATATGTGTGAGGATAAATAGTAAGCTATCATGTGATGTGAATTACCTTAGTTATAGGATTGTAAGCTACAAAGTACAAAAACAGATTTTAATGTAGAGAAAAACTTAGTGCATGAAATTGAGGTCATATGTGCTAGTGATGTATGACTTACAGGAAGTAATAAAAAGAGGGGGGAAAGAGAGGTAATGGTATTCTTTTAAGCTGATGGGACCCATTTTAAAGGTGGAATTTAAATTGCTTTCTTTAAACTTAACTTTTTACCCCCTTACTATATGAAGTGGAAAAAAATCCTCATCAAAGTAGAAAACGTCTCTCCCTTTTCACAGTATATTTGTACTGGGGTAGCAAACTGTCTTTGCTTTCTATTTTGAGCAAAAAAGAGGTGATTGATACCATTTTTATATATTTAAACTCTCCCACCCCCATTCATTTGAATGAGAGAAGCCCTTGTAAAAGAATGGTGTCATAGGTTAAATGCATCTGCCTGGGTGTCTCTCCTGTGTAATCCTATGACAGACAGCATTTTAGTTTTTCAACATCTTAAATACAGATGTTTAGATTTTTTTAAACTCAGGAATAGTGTGCTTTTATTAACGATATTGATGATTAATTTTGAATGTTTTTAAAAAAGTGAAATCTCCTAGTGGGTGGAATTTTATGAAGCACCTGTTAAGCTTTAGAGAGGAGGACCCTTTTGGCAGGAACCCAAAATACATATTTAAACAATGAGCCTGCCAAAGTCAGGAAATTATAAAACAGTTTTGAAATTGCAGAATCTGCTCTTTTTTATTATCCCTCAGGTTTCTTTTGCAGCTTGCTTATAAGTTCTTTCACATGGGATTTACTAATGTTCTTGCTATTTTAAGACAAGATTTGGAAAAATAAAATCAAATTTAGAGATCTCAGGTTTCATGTGATAAAAGACCATCAGATTTTATTCTGAACTGTCTTCCAAGAGTGGATGCTCACATTCCCCAAACTGCTTGTAGAAATCTGCTACTTGGTGGAGTTTATAGCTAGCGTCCTTAAATGGCTTTGCCCCTCTGGGTCTCCATTTTCCTCTCTAAAGCAAGGGCTTCTGGAAGGAAAAGTGTGCACAAGACAGTGTGGAAGAGCAGAACACTCAGAAAATTTGGGGGAGACCTGCTGAGGGTGTCCTTCGCCTGTTCTGTTTGACCTGGATTTTTCAACTTCATCTCAAATTCTCTCTTCCTGCCGTTTCTGTCAGACTTTAAATTCAGGTTCATGGGGATAAAGGAACAATAGTACCCTCTTTGTATATCTCATTAATGGGGTGTTCTTAATATGTTATTAGATTTTCACTTTTGGCTTTTGTAGTTATCAAGTAAATCAACCCCAGCTTTTTTATTTAGCTATTTTAAGTTTTATGGTTTCATCATACATGAAGAACAGGAATTGTTTTTGAACTTGGGCCTCTCATACACAGTCCAGCAAACCAGAAAACTTAGGGTAAATAATAACTGATGAAGCTGGTGTGGGCTGGGAAAAGCAGAAGGCACAGAAATGAGACTGACTGAGCATATTCAACCTCAGGTTCTCAAAGACTTGTCAATGGAACTAGTATACATTTTCTAAATTTAAGTTCTTTGGCTGGCACCATCTCTATCTATTAAATATCAAAAAATGGGAGTTTAAAAAAAAATCTAAAGCACCATTCTCATTCTCACCATTGCTTTTTGTTCCTATAGGACACCCATCCTGTTTGAAATTTTGTCCTGAATTAACAACAAATGTAAAGGCCTTAAGGTGGCAATGCATCGAATGCAAGACATGCAGTGCATGTAGAATCCAAGGCAAAAATGCAGTAAGTATGGTTTTCACTTGTTTATCTCCAGGTGAATTGTTAGTTTTCAGTGTGAAGCATTTTTTTCAGTTCTTTGTAGATTGTTGCTGTTTGCTTCTTAAAATTTTAAATGCATATACTGTCCAATTTCAACAAGGATCATGGGATTCTTCATTATATTTTATTGTTGATTGGATAACATAAGAATTTTTGATCTTTTACAGTTGGTTTCAGTCTCAATTAGACTCTAATATGCTATATTACAGGATAATATGCTTTTTTGTGATTCCTGTGATAGAGGATTCCATATGGAGTGCTGTGACCCCCCACTTTCCAGAATGCCAAAAGGTGAATTTTTAAAACATATTAAAAATGTGTTTTATTACATACTCATTAGCATTGTCCTTATGTCTGGCAGCTCAGGGTTATATAGGTTTCTTAAGTGTTTTTCATCTCTACCACTTTCATTATTCTTGTGGGTTTGGCATAGGATGTGAACAGAAGTGTAAAAGTATTTAGTTTGGGAGTAATTTATATAATAAAGACTACTTCAGACACAGACATAGAAGACCATTCTTCTCCTGAAATTGCTATTAAGTTTAGATTAGTAACTCAAAAGTTTAGAATACCCTCCATGTTATTCGGTATGGTTAGAGGTAAGGAATGACCTATTTTCAATGATGGTGATAATGTTGACTCAGACTCATAGTAACTGTCACCATTTTCTGGGCTATTAGTTGATATTTTGAACATGAACATCTGAACTCTTACATAAATATGCCCATATAGAATATGGTTTTTTGTCTCTGTTAAGTTAGCCTAGCTCAGTCTCTGTGTTTTCGTTTTATATTAAATATTAAAGATGACTTTGCCTTTTTATTACAAAACAAATACATTTTCATTGTGAAAGATTTAGAAAATACAGAATGACCAAAAAAAAGAATAAAAAGAATAATCAACTGGAAATTGCTTGTTTGCCCCTACACACTCTTAAAAAGAAGTGAAATTTTCTTGTTCTTTTTCTCCTTTTAACAATAGGTTCTACTATTCCAACATCAATAAGTATTCTCTTAGACATAGTTTTTAATGATTGTGTAGAACACTACACTATAGAACTGGGTCTGTGTCTCTGGGCCACAGTAATACTTTCTTTGACAGTGAGTTTGAAATTGTGAATTTGACTCTTTCAAGTGGAGCATACATGCTCCATTTTGCCACTATCTTAGTATTCTCTGTTGTCTAATATTGTAGCTTGCTTTACTTACATGAATTATACCTGAGATTTCCTGAAGATATTTGATTCTCAGGCCTATGTATAAACAAACCATAATTTATTTAACCAGTCCCCTATGGTGGACATTACAAATGTTTCCAATATTTTTCCATCCACAATTGTTTCCTTAAGGTTATATTCCTAGGGGAGGAATCAAAGGCATCAAAGGCCTGTGTACATGAAAGGCTATATCAATTTTCAGACTAACCACCAATGTATGAGAATACCTGTTTCCCTGTATTATGACCAGCACTCACCACTACTGTATTTCGTAGAGTCTGAGACACTATTTTTTTTCTTCACATTTTAGCATTTTTGAAATTGGATGCATCTAATGGTTGTTAGTGTCCTAAGTTTGATAAAATACAGTGTTACCACTTTGAATTTTTATTGATTTAATAATAGAAAAAAAGATCTGATAATTTTTTTCAGAGTGAAATTAAGTGAGATTGAACCTTTTCTGTGTTTGATTATTGGCTGTTTGTATATCATCTTTGCAAAGTGCCTGTTTTATCCATTACTCATTTTTTTTTCCTATGGGATTTTCACCTTTTTCTTAATGATTTGCAGGAGCTCTTTATATTTTTATGTAGTCAAATCCATGAATCTTTTTCTTTATGGCTTCAGTCTTAAATGTCAGTCATGCTTAGATAATATATATACCCACATTTCCTCCTGATATTTGTAGCATTTAATTTTGTCATATTATTCATCTGCCTAGAATTTATTTTTTGTTAACGATAGGAAGTAATTCTTTTTCTTCCAGATAAATAACTATTCATTCTGTTACCACTTACTGAATTATTTTATCCTTTCCGCACAGATTTGAAATATGAACCTTTTGATATGTTTTAACTTTCCAGTAGGTTTTAGTTGTTCTGTTCTTTTAGTTCTTATTCGTTGACCTGTTTTCTTATACCAGATTAAGTTTTAATGTTAAATAATTAAGTTTTAATGTTAAAATAATGTCCTATACTGAAAATTTTCTAGTGTTGAAAATTTCCAAAGTGAAATTATAAAACAAAAGATTTTCCCAGAAATTCTAAAAACTGATTATTTTGAAAATACCTTTTTCAAAGCAAAAGATTATAATAGAATCAGGACCAGGTTTTCATATGTGTTTATGTGTAGGAGAGAGACTTGGAGACACCTTGGGAGGTGTGTTAAGGAAGAACTCTAAGATAACAGGGGCAGCCCTTTCTATTCTCACCACCTTGACCTGGGAAAATTGACCTTTAATGACAACTTACTGAAAAGGATGATCAAAGGGAATGGTCCACCTTCTGGAGTAAAGTTCTGCATACAGACATCCTTGGGCAGCTTGTTACAGCTGCAATTTATATTTACTATCTCTCCTAAAATGAAACATTAAAATATTTTTCTCATATATATATTAATTCAGGGATGTGGATTTGCCAAGTCTGCAGACCAAAGAAAAAGGGAAGAAAACTACTTCATGAGAAAGCTGCACAAATAAAACGACGATATGCAAAACCCATTGGACGACCGAAAAATAAATTAAAGCAACGATTGTTGTAGGTTGAGATCTTATCGAAAGACATTTTTTATGTTGTACTTTAAAATATAGGTGGTTATAACTCCCATAGATTCCACTAGACTTTTTAGCATCAGTTTTACAAACTCAAGGAGTATTTCTCCTTTTATATAACCTTTGGAAAAATTTTGAAAACAATATATTTTAAATTACAGTTGGCATTTTGGTGTCTTCTCTTGGTATTATTTGTGAGGCTTTTTTTCAAGCGGCAGAATGGAAGCAGAAGTAAGAATTGGAAACACTTTCAGCCTACTTTATTTCTTGCTGAACATTAGAAAAGCTTAATTATATAAATATTTTTATGGCAATTTTAAGACAGGAGAGGATTTGTTCCACATATTTAATGAATCTCTTGTTGAGCCAGATAACATTTTTAAGAAATATTTCTCTTTTCTGGTGCTAATTTAATATCCCAACTTACAAAGATCCATTTTATATAATAGGAGTTAATGGAGAAACCTGCCAATGACTGTCTTCATGTTTGCCTCCAGAATTAGACATGACCATTTTGTATGTGCAACTATATGCAAACAAAAATACAAAATAATATAATTGCAGTGACTTTCAGATCTGTTATGAAAGCTCCATTTACACTAGCCTTAGTTGCCATTAAATTCAGTAGAGCATTAATTAAGCAGGAGTTACTTGGAGAAGTGGAGGAAAAAATAAGAGGTGATAACTTGGATGTATTTTTTTTTAAACATCTATGTAGATTTGATTCTCAACAGTAAGGTATTTACAAATGAAATAATTAGATTTGCATATCTGAAGCAGTTATATCAGTAAGATCCTTGGCCTTCACTTTCAAGCTCAGTGAAAGAGTCAGTGTGATGTAGAAATGAATAGATGCTCTGCACAGACATGAGCAAAAAACATCAGGTGTCTTGCTCACTTGCTTCCCCCTAATTTAATCTAAAGCAATTAATGATATAACCTGCTCTTAGTATTCTCCTGCACTATTAACTCCCAAAGGAGAACTAGAAAATGCATGCTCCTTTTTAGAATGTTCTGTGAAAACTCTTTAACTATGGACATTTTAAACAGAATTTTTGCTAATTTCTAGAGACAGACATGAAAAATATTTATGAATAAAATCTTTCATATTAGCATCACTTAAAGTAGAGATTATATGTTTTTGCATTCATCCTATGTAAGCACTGTTCTTGAATTGGGACTGTATCCTCAGGGCCCAATTAAAAAAAAAACCAAATTAGGATATAAACTTTCTAAACAAAGGACACAGCTGAAAATTGCATCTGGCACAAATCCTAACTTGTTGTTTGTCCAAAATTGTCCTTTGAGCTTAGGAATTTTTAAGACAGTCTAGGGAGTTTTTCTTTTTACATGCTTTATAAGCATATTATCCTTTCTGGGCAATCGATTCCAGATACAGTCCAAATGCAGCATTCTAATGCACAACATTTTAGCTTGGATGAGTTTTTTATTGGTAGCCTCATGGTGACACTTGAAATCTCTGGAGTTAACCTGATTTGGCTTAATGTGTGGTGCCAGGCAAAGCTCCTGGTGTTTGAACTGCTTCAGCTGAGCCTACTAGTTTGCCTCATTGCTCTGCACCAGCCTCTCCTTCAGCTGACTGCTGAAATTGTTCATTAAATCATTATGAACAAGATGACCACTAAAATGTGCTCTTGTATTTTGAATTACTTGAGATATTTTTATAATTCAGTATCATATCATTTCCAGGCTTCCATTTCTTCATTATTAGCCTTCCACTAAATTGGTAATTTTTAAAGTGCATCCTTGGACACCAGCACTGCCATAATTCACATGCTAATGTTTCTTTTGTATAAAATTCTGCTGCAAAATGGGTAGCTTTCCAATTCCCAGCCTGAGGTGAAGACAAACAGTTGCTTTTCCTATAAGCAGCTGTGTTAATGGAGTGGCCTTTACTGTTGACACAACTGTATGGGCAGAAGCAGTTTTCTTGATGCTTCAAATGAAGTGGATAACAGTCAGAATCAGTGTATAAAGATTCTGACACCAACCATCTGATAATGACCAGGGTATATGTGCCGCTTCTTCACCGGATTTTCCTTGTCATGTCTGACCTGCTGTAGCTTTTCTTTAATCATTTCTTTAGTTTTTTGCTATTGTCCTTTTTTCAGCAATATTTTATGCTGTAATTAATTGTCTCCTCTTAGAGAGTATTATTGGTTATCCTATCATCTTCAGCATAAATTGCTGAGAGTAGAGTTTCTTAAGATTTTTTTTCCAAATACTAATTTATACATATTCATTCTATTTGTATAAATGTTCAAATTGAATTAACATTCCTTCTAACCAGAGATCCGATTGCCATGTTATTTTGCTTCCAGACAGAATGACTGACTTACTTTTTTTAATATTTAAAAAATTTTTTTAGAGAATCACAACTGTGACAACACAAAGGGAAAAATTTTACTTCATTATAGTGGAGTCTTGTATGTCTTTTAGGCAATTCAATATTTTTTTACTTCTGTTGCCCTTGGGTCCACATTGAGACTCTGGAAGAATCATGACATGCAAATGTAGTTCTGCTACCTGTTTCAACAGAAACATCTAGGTGGAGGCACATACACTCAAAAAGAGATGTTAGGGTTACAATTCAGTTTAAGTTTAAGCACATTGACTGCATCTAGTTGCTATAAATTTGTTTTAGATATCCTTATAATTCTCTTACTAAATGCTGATACTATTCTCTAAATTTTTGCCTAGGTCTGTAACCAGTGATGAAGGATCCATGAATGCATTCACAGGAAGGGGGTCACCTGGTAGGGGTCAAAAGACTAAAGTCTGTACCACACCTTCATCTGGTCATGCTGCATCTGGGAAGGACTCAAGCAGCAGATTGGCTGTTACAGACCCCACTCGGCCTGGTGCCACCACCAAAATCACCACCACCTCCACCTACATTTCTGCCTCTACACTTAAAGTTAACAAGAAAACCAAAGGGCTCATTGATGGCCTTACTAAGTTTTTTACACCATCACCTGATGGTCGCAGATCACGAGGTGAAATAATAGACTTTTCAAAGCACTATCGTCCAAGGAAAAAGGTCTCTCAGAAACAGTCATGCACTTCTCATGTGTTGGCGACAGGTACCACACAAAAGCTAAAACCTCCACCCTCTTCACTTCCACCCCCAACCCCCATCTCTGGTCAGAGCCCCAGTTCACAAAAGTCCAACACTTCCACTTCTTCTACCTCTCCCCAGAGTTCATCCAGCCAGTCCAGTGTGCCCTCCTTTAGCAGTCTTACTAATAACAGCCAGCTGAAGGCACTGTTTGATGGACTTTCTCATATCTATACCACTCAGGGACAGTCTCGAAAAAAGGGACACCCAAGTTATGCACCACCTAAACGTATGCGTCGTAAAACTGAATTATCTGCCACAGCAAAATCTAAAGCCCATTTCTTTGGAAAAAGAGATATTAGAAGTAGGTTTATCTCTCACTCCTCCTCCTCTAGCTGGGGGATGGCTAGAGGACGTATTTTTAAAGCAATTGCTCACTTCAAGCGAACAACTTTCCTTAAAAAGCACAGAATGCTAGGCAGATTAAAATATAAAGTGACCCCTCAGATGGGGACCCCCTCACCAGGGAAGGGGAGCTTGACAGACGGAAGGATTAAACCTGATCAGGATGATGGTAAGCAAAAGGTCAAAGCTCCAACCAAACCTGCGTCCCGTCCCCTTCTCCCCAACCCCAAAATAAATAAATAAATAAATTCCTATTTGTCACATAGGCCTTAGCTATTTCTCTTGTTCTCACTTCACCTTCATACAGAAGCGGTGAAACTTTGACCTTTTTCTAATGCTGACTAAACCTCCAAAATGTTGTTTTCCAACTAATACTCTCCCACTTTTTATTATTTATTTCCATTTGTAGTGACACTAGGCCCCCCGCCAGATGCCTTCATAGTGTTGCTTATGGCTCTGTAGTCCCGCATGAGTAGTCACTGTCATGCTTCTGCCATGTTCTTTCCCATGCTGCATTTGCAGCCACAGTGCTGTTTGGTCATGTGCTGTCAGTGCTTCCAACAGGGGGGATTTCAGCTCCTCATCTTCCTCTGCTCCATTGCTCTCTCATGACAAAGTTCATCCTGCTTCCTTCTCAACAAAGCCTGATCTGTGATTCTGTGAAGTGTGCTTTTTGAATGTGAGTGAGTTTAGTCTGTGTGTTTATATTCACTTTAGGGAGAAAACTGATTTCATTTGACAAATTGGTCCATTACATTGCCACCCTTTATAAAACAAAAGGCAAAAATGTGTCATTTGGACAAAGTGGTAGATACTATCTCTAAAGTGATTATGGAAATTCTATAACTAGACATTGATATAACTTCCGACCTTGATTGAAAAATATTATTTTAATTTGTATTACTCTTAATTTCCTCCTATTTATTTAAGCTGTAAAAAGATGACAGTGATAATTCACATTAAAATTTGGGTACAGCAGAGAAAGGTACCACTGGATCTGTGAGTGGTGCCTAGATAAAAGCTTATCAAGCTGGGGGAAAAAAAATCCCTTTTTGCCCGCTATGCTAATTTGGTACCATTTTGGTAATTTACGGTGGTTACTCATGATTCAAGTCAGTGAATACACTTTCTGCTGGTTTTAAATGACAGATACTGAAATCAAAATAAGCATCAAACAAGAAAGTACAGATATAAATGTGATTGGAAACAAGGATACCGTTACTGAAGAGGATTTGGATGTTTTTAAGCAGGCCCAGGAACTTTCTTGGGAGGTAAGGCCAGGACAACACATTTCAGTTACAAGGATAATAACATGTAACATATATATATATGACTATTATGAAATTCCTGCTTTGCTTTTTAGAGAGAATACTCCTCAAAATTCCTTGTGGTTCTTTGTCTTGATTTAAAAACAAACAAACAAACAAACAAAAAAACCAACAAAAAACTAAACTCTGCTTTCAAAGACATGACTTTGTCGTTGTCTCCATTTTTAAAAGTTGGTAAGGACTCGGCAGACCTCACAAAATAGTCCAGAGTAGCAGTAACTGAAGCAGACTTTAAGAAATGCTTCTAGGTGCAAAGGAATAGATTTTCATTTATTCTTGCTCAAATTTAGGAAACAGCCTATTAAATGATTAACAAAAAGAACATTGCTTTTAAATTTCCTGATGCTTCTTTCAACACAGATGGCCAGCCATATGAAAAATGTCTCATAATTTTAATCTCTGGAGTTGATCAGAATAATACTGTGTTTCATGATCAGTTGTCACTTTTATTTTCATTGTCCAGTATTTCCTTAAATTATTCCACTTAAAATATTAACTCTGCTATCACTAAAACATTGAAAGGTAAGCCTGTTGGACTTCTGAAAGGCAAATTTGTAATGGATTGTCAATTTTTAATGTCAGTATAATACATTCAGTTTTACAGTATTGATAAGTGGACTTGCTACTCCACCACTTTCTTGGAGGGTGGGGTGCCTGTAGGCTCTTAAACTTTGTTTAGTGGCAGTCACTTGGGCTAAATATTTCTGATGGTTTTCTACTTAGGTACTATTGGGTATTAACCATTCATTAGTCTGTCAGTGTACACAGTATTGTTTTTCCTTAGGATAAGGTAAATTTCAATTCTTCCCCAATTTTTTGAGATTGAAAGTTCTTAAATACTACCTTTTGGGGTGTGAAGACTACTTCTGGCATTTATATATGGACACAGTGAGGAGCAGACCAGACCATTATCTGCAAAATACTGCTAAGTGTTGATCCCTTTCTTACCAACATGGTAACAATGGCTTTTCTATTAATGAACATCTCTTGGCTATCCTGGGCACTGTGCTAGAGACATTGGGAATCCCACAGTGAATAAGGCAGGGACCCTACTGCTTGGGACCAGTAGGAGTATGGAACCAGTATTAAACTTCAGACTTGGAAATTCATTATTTCATTACAAATGGATTAAATATTATTTCCTGGAGGAAAAGGGAACTGGAAGTACGTATAACAGAAGTATTTATAATTTCCTCAATATTAATATATTGCAGCGATCATTAAACTCAATGAAATAGATATGTATTTCATCACATTGTAGTCATTTCCTATCTTGGTAATAATGTTTTTTAGTGCATTAGTTTGTATATATAAAAATCTTCTCAAAGTTGTTTATTATTTCACAAGGGCTTATAATGTTTATTTCAACATCATGAAAGTTCACAAGGTGACTGTTCTAGTCTTGATAGGTTTTCATATCCACTGGTGAAAGAACCAAAATGTAAGTGATGATATCTTCTTCTAATACTTATATGAGTGCGTATCTATGTGTGTGTATGTGTGTGTGTGCGTATATATATATATATATATTTTTTTTTTTTTTTCTTTTCCTTTTCTTTCTTGGTACCAGAAAATAGAGTGTGAAAGTGGGGTGGAAGACTGTGGCCGGTATCCATCTGTAATAGAATTTGGGAAATATGAAATCCAAACCTGGTACTCCTCGCCTTACCCACAGGAATATGCAAGGTAATGAAATAAGTCTGACAGGTATAAACCTTTCTTGCCATTTATGTGAGGAAGAGAAATTCCAAAACATGAATTAAACGATTTATTTGGACATGAATTTTGTTCTAAATGCACTCAAAAACTATGCTTTTGCCAGCACCTTCTATAGTATTTGCTGTTCTATACAAGCTCCTTACAGTGCTTAGATAGGTATTGTAAATTTTGTCTTTTCGCTTCCAGGCTATATTTTCTGTCTTTGGTTAGTTGGACAAATGAAACCAAATCACAAATGGGAGAAAAAAAAAATTAGCCTTCGTAAAATATCTGATAGTTTCTTTTCAGTTGCCTTTTATGTTTTCCTAGTTAGTCTTGTCAATTTTAAATCTGACTGCTGATATTTATATTCAAATTTTTTACAGAAATGTAGCAAAATAAAGAAAATTGGGAGAAAGTAAGTGGGGATGGGTAACCTTAAGAGACTTTCCCCCAAATCTTTACTTTTAAAGCCATTTTTGACTACCATTTAAAAATGAAGAGGAAATAATGTTACCAGTTTTTGTTTGTCTTGAACTAAGGTTAGCTTTGAGATTATCTTAAACTGATATATCTAAAAATGGATATCCTGTCAACAGAATTCTTCTTTCATATATATCAGTATACAGTATCTGCTCAAATTTTTTAGCTCATGTAATTTCTGGTCTAAATTTGACCAATTTCATTTTCTTCTAGAATAGATGTCCTTTCTTCTACCTTATGGGGTATCTGGCCTATCATCTAATTGGACAAAAGGGTATGGGGGGGGGTGTGGAATGGGAAAATTGGTGTTCTGGAAATTAAGTGATAAACTAAGAGTTAAGGGCATTAGTTTCTTGTCCCAGATAAATCACTTGCCTGCATGTTTTTGATTAAGTTTTTTACATGTCTGTAAGCTTTAATTTATATGAGTAATCATTAACCATGTGTTTTGAGAGCTTTGAATAAAATTTTCATGTAAGTGCAAGGTTTGAAATTACCATTATTCTCTGTGTCTTTCCCTATAACCTTTCTCCCCATTCTTGTGTCCCTTGGAAGTACTTCCAAATAAATTATATCAATTTTAGCTATGTCCACTTAAAGATATAAGTATAAAGTGCTTTAATTTTTAAAGTAGCAAAAAAGTAGGGAGGAAAAGAGATTTGTCTAATGTTAGTGAATGAGTTGTTGCAGTTAGTAGAAACAAATATGGTCTTTTGACTTTCAGCCCTGCAATCACTACTTTAGACCATATATAATTGTGATAATAACTTCAAAGTTACCTCATTCATTCGTGGAAATGAAAACAATTCCAGAACTCTGCCTCAAAAGTACTCAAATAATTTAAATACTAATGAATTTGTTTCTCACTAAGTAGATTATTAGTTAGACCAATGAGTGAACATACTACTCAGAGTTTGACTTTAAATTTTGAAAAGTATGTATGGTTATCTGAGAAGATATATCCTTGTTACTTTTTTTTAAAAAAGTAATGTTTCTAAGTCTGAAAACATTCCTTTCTGTAGGACATTTTTAAGAAACAAAGGATTTCTTCACAAAGTAGAGGTTGTATATTATTATACTGAAAAATAATGTAAGGTTTTTCACATTCTCTTTACCACTGGCTTTGTTTTTTGAAACTACTTGTTTCAAGTACTCTTACATCCTTTTCATGGCTTAGAGAAAACTGAAACAGTATAACCAATACAGTATAACCAATAACAGTATAACCAATCTGATGGACTTTGTTTTTTTAAATTTTAACAGATTACCAAAGCTTTACCTGTGTGAATTTTGTCTTAAATATATGAAAAGTAAAAATATTTTATTAAGACACTCCAAGAAATGTGGATGGTTTCATCCTCCAGCAAATGAAATTTACCGAAGGAAAGACCTTTCAGTATTTGAGGTAAGCATAAGTAAATAAAAAAAACTCAGCTCTTTGAATCCCAGTGTTTCTAATTGTTGACTGTACTGATTTGTTTGTAGAAGGTGCAGAGTAGTCTTAATTTTGGCATTGAAATTTGGGTTGCTCTTTAAAATATCTCCATGCTTTGAAATATTTAACCATATTAAGCAACCATTTAGACTGATGATGAATTCCTACTTCATCACATTAATGTTTTTGTCTTCCCTCAAGTCCCTGTGTGCACCAGACACATTCACCAGTGAATTTATGATCTCCCAGCTCTTTGTAAATTCTACTTTCTTTGGCAGAAGAAATTAGCTTTGTTCAGCAGATCCAGCCAGTGTCTGGCAGGTGCTCACTCTTCCAGAGAATTGAACAGCTGTACATATCTCCTCAATACACAACCACCTGTGTTTCCGTCCATTTCTTGGCAGGGTAGATAATCCTTTTGGTGAAAACCCAGCAGATGTAGGAACTCCTCTCCAACCCCACCTGGGTGGATCTCCATCCCTGGAGAACTGTATTATTCACTGGAACCCCTTGTGGCCATACGTCTATCATTGTAGGTTTTTGAAGACATTTTGTGTTTTCAAAATTGATGTAGTAGCAGGTCTTTGCCCCTATGTAGGTTCTTTGTTTCATCATGTTTCTGCTATCAATCTTAGGCATCCAGTTTAGCTGAGTCAATTGTACCTTGATGAGACCATTTCTTTCTTTCTTGCGATAGCTCTTATTAATTCTCTCCTTTATTCTCTTCATACCAGTTGAGCACTTCTATTACCCTGTCTTATTTTCTTTTGTTACCCATCTGGATGCTTTTTTTTTTGCATTCCTGGGTGCTTAGAACAAAATTGCCTTGCAAGTTGACAGATTATCTTCTTTCTCTGAAATAAAGTTTTACTTTAGGATTCTCCTTTTTTTCTGAATTGTTCACTGAAATGTATTAATCTGCCCAATTTAACTCAGTTCTGATCTCTGGTGGCCCACCATGATATTTAATATAGGAGAAGTCGCATATAGTTTCTTATATAGACCAGACTCCTCTCCTGTCACTTTGAACCAACTCCCTTTTCTCTAGATCACAGAACATAGATTCTTCCACACGTGTCTTACAATTTTTTAAAAACCCTCTTCCTAATCCTATCAGGCTCTTTTGGCAAGCTTGAAGGAAGGAGGGTATTGTTGCTGGGAAGATGTGATGCTATGTTAGTTCTTTTTAAAGGGGATTGGTGAGAGAGGGGGGGACAAATGGTTTCTAAGCAGGGACCTAGTCACATTTCAGGCTGAGTAATTTTTTTGCTGTGAGATTGTCCTATATATTGTAAGGGTGTTGTTTATCAAATCCAAGTTGTTTCTTCTTCAGCACTTTCTGATATTAGTCTTGGAATATTACCTAGCTAACCTCAACCAGTTGAGACAACAGAGCTGCTTTGATCTGATGCTTTAGCTAAGTTTCACAAATTCAACTTTCCTGGTGGCTCCTTCTTTGTTGCCTTGGGTTCTTTCTTTTAGCCAAAATAAGATGGAAAGCACCACAGTGGTGTCCCAAAGAATTGTTGACTTGAAATAGTCATTAAGTAAATCTGCATGAATCTGTCTGTGGGATTGAAGCCCTTATAAATCGAGGGATTTATAACATCTTCCCTGGAATAAGAAACTCAATCAGTTTTGTTAGGCTGGTAAGGATGGCCTGCTATTTCAGAGTGGGTTTCTTTGAACCATCCAGAGAGAGGAGGAGAAAAAATCAGAAACAGATTTGTAAAATTTGTTTATAAAAATAATGAAGGAATTGAATTAGATAAGTGCCAAGGTCCATATTCTAGAATCTAAGTTAATATTTAGAGTACAATGTGTCGGAAACATTTCTCTTACCAGTTTCCTAAGTAACATAAAGTAAATGAAAAATAATTTCAGATTAATGCTTTCCTATCTTCATCTCTCCCTCTTGAATGCCATATTAGCCCTTTCAGAAATGTTAAGAATCTTGTTTCAACGTTGTCATCTCTCTTTTTCTAGTTCACACATATTTACAGCTCTTTTCCTTTTTGTAGTGTACCATTTCCAAAAGAAAGATGTACCCAAATACATTATAACTTCCCTTAATTAAAGAGAGAATTGTATCCTCTGTGCCCATTGCCCATATTTGATTATGTTGCTTTGTGTGGGACCTAATTTTCATCCAAGGGAAATAGTTATTTGAAGTCTAAAAATAATCTGTGCATTATGAAAACTTACATGGTCCACCAGAGACCTGAGAATGGTCAAGTTCATTGTTAAAGAGCTCTGGTTAGCAGATATCCATTTCCCTTAAGAAAAGTGTGAGGGAAATTCTCAAATCTGCTGTGCTTTCTGTTTTCAACAAGTAACTACATTTGATCAAAGAAATTGGCACCAGTGTCTGGCCTCCTCTCTATAACCATCAGTGTTACAGCTTGATTCTTTTATTTTGAAGAGAAATAGACTAATCATGGTACTTATTGTAGGTTGAAATTCATCTCACTTTTTCTCTTAAGTATTCCCAACATAGAAATTTTATCTTTTCCAATTTTATTTAAAAGATGCTTGGGATAAAACCAAAATGGAAGCCTCTTTTGCAAATTCACACTTCTGGGGAATCATTTATTTAATTTTTATGTGAAGCCCTTTTGAAAATAGCACTTTAATTTACTTGAGCAGTACTTTAATCTGTTTACATTTTTAAAAAATTTCATATTTAGTTCACTCAAATAGAGGACACGTGATCATTTTTAAGTCATAATAAGTAGCAAGAAAAATTACTCCTTTGTAAATGGTTTGGCCTTTCTTCAGTAGCTTAAATAGAAATTTAAGCTACCTGTAATTTACCATAATTTAAAGAAAAGGTAGAATTCTGACTTGCCAAGAGACAGCTGTTTTCCTAGTTAACTATATACCTGTTCAATAGAATGTTTTAATATGTCAGTTTGGAATTGGAATTAAAATTATATACCTTACAAAATACCATATAGAAGAAACAATTTTATATTGAGTGGTATTTTTATGTTAAATAATGTTGTTTGTTTCTCTTTGCTAGGTTGATGGGAATATGAGCAAAATTTATTGCCAAAACCTTTGCTTGTTAGCCAAGCTCTTCCTGGACCACAAAACGTTGTATTATGATGTCGAACCATTCCTTTTTTATGTCCTTACAAAAAATGATGAAAAGGGCTGTCATCTGGTTGGATACTTCTCTAAGGTAAAACACGAGCCAGCATGACCTTTGTTTTCTTTTTCCAAATGTTTTTGGTAGTGCCCAATTCTTTGATCAGGGCTTTTTTATGACTATAATTTGAATAAGTGACACATGTTTCTGGAAAATTCAGGTTCTTGTTCAGAGCTCATATTTAAAAACAGAAATAATAAATACAGTGCCTAGGAAGTGTATAAAGGATCTCAGCACTTTTTGCTGTCTTGACTGTCAGCATCCACATAACATAATAATTGCTTCCTTGCAGACCACCTAGCTTCTTTGATTTTCTCAATGTTAAGCTTATCTCTCTAAGTGGTGTCAACATGAAGGTTTTAGTGTAATGTAGCATTTAAGAGATAATTCTCATTTCTCCTGCTTGCATTCCCTCTATGATCATCAGTATTTCAGTGAGTTGGAACATTGGAATTTGGATATTCAGGCTGATATAGTGACTGGTTTCAAACTCTTCTATCTCTTACTCTCTGTTATTGTTAAAAGATCTAAAGCATCCTTACCTTTAGCCTAAGTATCTCCAGCTGTTCACATAGGGAAGCCCTTAATGTATTGAGAGAATATAGTTTGTCTTTTTCACTGATTCAGAACGATTCTTTCACATTCCTTTGCTTAAAGGCTTCTGAGAGTAAATCTTATGCAGTGAAGGAAAGCTGAGTGTAGAGATACTTATCCGGTTAATAACCTTAACTTTGCTTAAGCACCTAGGAGATAGTTTAATATACCAGGATGTTAATTATGAGACTTCCAGGCAGAAGGTGAAAAACCCCTGTATTTTGCTTATTTTATGATGCAATTTTTCATATTAAGTGATAGGTGAATTTTTATGAATCCACTCTTGCATAGTATAATGGAATGCTTTATAGCAGTGTCTTTTTCATAGTAGATCAAAGGATGGAATATATGTGAGTCTTTTGCCAACTTTCTAAACTTAAGAATCAACCCAGATACCGTAAATAACACGAACAAATGATATAAGTCATGGGAAACTGCCTTAGTATTTGCATTCACATATTTAGTAAAACTCTAAAATGGCAATAAGAAAGTTAATTTGCACATTGTGGATTCAGTAGATGATAGTAAAAATTAACACAAAGCAAATCTTTATATAACTTACAAAAATAACCTTATATGTAGGTAAGTCTTTTTCTCCAAAAAGTTTGAAAAAGAAGAATGGGGGAGAAAGAAGCATAATGGTCTATGGTGGTGGAACATGGGTGGGTTGGTGGTAGTGTACTATGGTGGTAATACCTGCTAGGGATACCCCAATATTACCTCAGTTGAAAATAAATAATTATTAAGAGAAAAGATAGTGGTCATTATACTTTAAAGAAAATGTTTTTTGTTTTGTTTTGTTTTGTTTTTTAAAGTATATGTTAGTTTAAACCTAGATGTTAGATGGTCTTGCTGTTTTCGACTGCCAGTTTATCTCTGAGACTGCTGTTGTTAGTGGCTTTTGTAATGTGAGTTCTCTCTTACAGGGGGCCCAGATTTTTTTTTCCCCCAGAACAAGCTAAATTTTTCTCATTATGTCACAGTCCCTGCTACAGTATAGCAGCAACTACTGTTTGGAATACCAATAATCTTTGGCAGTGTAGTGAAACAAAAATTAATCTAAAATATAGCCATGTTAAAAAACTAGATGAAAATAAGACCTTATGTCCTAACATGTCAATTATAATGTGGACTGTAGCCTTTGGGGATTGTACTTAAGCCAAATATTAGTAATTATTGCCAGAAAATGATGAAGATGACGTAGCAGAGTTCAGTGTGAATCATTACATGCATGTGACTTTCCAAGCACTTAATATACCATTCTGAGCAAGAAAGAAAGAAACAGCAGTTATTTTATCTGCAGATTAGAATTTAACTGTAGTCATGTGGGAAGGGAGGGAGAAAAAGAGGATCGTTCTTAGGTTAGATTTAAAAAACAAAAAACCTACTGCAAGAAATAGTTCTGCATAAAGAAAAGAATGCCATCATAGATAAATACTTTTAACTGAGATTACATCTCTTTTTAGATAGTGCCCCATTTGTCTAACTTTGCAAAACTGACTAATTATTTGAGCCTTTGCCATTGATGTGCACACCCCTTGATGAACAATCCAACTTCTTAGGAAACTACGCACAGTATTTCTTCCTTCTCATTTCTTAGAGGCTACACAGACAGCTACAAATGTGCAAAAATTGGGAGTATATCTTTTCCACAAAGAAATCTTTAATTCTACCCTGTAGGGTTTTTCCACAACCATTTCCTGTGATCTTTCAAATAGGTTCATTAAAGATCTGGGTGTTCTAAAGTAATTCTTTGATGTGGTTAGTACCATTTGTGGTCCATCTTATTTGTGGTTTATATTTGGCCAGAACATTCACAACCTCAAAAGCCTTTTTTCCAGATCTTCTTTGCGTAGGTTTTGGCGACTTCTGTGTACTCTGAGTAAAATATTGCTCCTCTGATGCCACATCCCATGAAAATTACAAATTCTTCTTTAACTGTCAGAACTGTTTCTTACCATGTCCTTCCCAGTCTTCCTCCTGTTTTCATATGGTTGGTAATATTTCAGCCTTACTTTTGTTTGAAGGCTTTGGAATTTCTTTTTGTTGTTGTGGTTTTTGTTTTCCTGGCCTGAAATGCAGATTAATTATTTCTCTAGCTTTTGCTTTGATGATGTTTTCATTGGAGAAATGTATTCGTGCAAATCTACCCACACATATACTATTTTCGTTTCACTGGGACATTTGCTCAAAGGCAGAAGACAGATTGCTATTGCTGAATTGTATGTTATTTAGCAAAGTAGCCAACTACGTCCTAAGTTAACCTGCTCGGTGTCTCTCTGGATGGTGGTTTTGTATTTTTGGTTTTTGTGGGGTTTTTTGGGTTTTTTTTGTTTGTTTGTTTGTTTTGTTTTTGAGACTAGGTCTTGCTATTTTTGCCTATGGAACTTTGCAGGCTCACTTTGCCTGGGGTACCACAGACTCAAGTAATCCCCAGCCTCAGCTTCCCAGATAGCTGGGATTACAGGTGCGCACCACCACGCCCAGCTATTTTTTTGGGGCTAGGTCTTGTTACGTGCCTCAAACTGCAATCCCTGGCCATAGCCACAGCTTTTTCGTCTCTCTTCCAGGTTGTTTGAGCAAGGAAAGAATTTCTTCCATACACTTTTCTTTTTCATTTGGTTCATATTTTCTGCATTCTTTAGTCATATTTCATAGTACCAGCTTCCAAAAATAAAGACATATTGAGAGGCATGCTGGGAGTTAATGATTTGTCACTAGCTGATAGTTTAATTGATTAGCACAGTAGGATTATTCTGCTTGATCCTCACCTAACACATTGACTCACCTTAGTGGACTGTTATACAAGGACAGTGGCAGGTGCAGGGAATCGCCCTCTTCAGCAGAGTGCTGACATACTGTGATCTGTTTCTCCTTCCCTCAGGAAAAGCTTTGCCAGCAGAAGTATAATGTCTCCTGCATAATGATCATGCCCCAGCACCAAAGGCAAGGATTTGGACGATTTCTCATTGATTTCAGTAAGTGACATGCTTTATTTACTTTCATGATACAGGGAACTGAAATGCTGTTGAAGGAATTGTAACATAAAACTTTTATTTCATCGACTTTGTTGTTTTTATCAATGGATAATGGTTTTTCTATTTATATTTACATAGGTTAGAAAATCTTCCTCCAATGAAAAATTTACTGCTGCTCACTTACTGTACTCTAGGAAATTGAGACTAGATCTCTCAGCAGTGTCACTAGCTTACAAAGCTATTACCTTGAATGAACCGGCAGAATTACATTCCATTTCATGGTGCTCACGCTCATTAGCACCAAAAGAGGCAATTATTTGCGATTAAAGCTAACGGAAGTGTTGTTTAAAAGGATTTTCAGCTTTCTAAAATTTTGCCTATAATTTTGTACTGTACAGACAGGAAAGGGATATTTCTGTTTAGAAAAACAATTCTTTGGGTAACCGACCTACCTGCCCTTTGAGCTTCTATAGCAGAAATAACTCTCCTGTTCTGTTAATTTCCTCTTTTCTATTATGGGAATTATGACAATGTTTATATCTAGAGTATTCAAGAAATAATTTTTTTTTACATATTTAATTCATCTTAGTCTCCTCAGTTAAAACTGGAATAATACATACAAGTTTGTTCAACATAAAGTGGGAGAAAACAGCTTTTTTTTCTCCTTGTTTAAATTGTGTTGGATGTGTAGATGTAGTATTCAGAGTACATTTGGAAAATTAATTCAAAATTTCATGTTAACATGAAGGCCAGTTATCCCATGATAATATTCATTCCTGGTCATTTGACAGTCTGTCACTAGGAATGGTGTGTCTTCATTGCCAAATTATAGTTTACCTGACTTTAAATGGGAAGAAGGAAAATCTAGGAAATGATACAATCTTCATAAGGTACCTCAGATGAAAAAACTAAACAGCAAATGTGCTCAAGGAAAACCCTGAAGAAACATTGAGATTACATCTTTATCACTAGATATTTAAATATTAATACCTGGGTGTGAAATAGCTTATAAGTTTTAGGCTAATTTGTGTCATTTATTAACATTGAAGAATATTATTTCTTTTAATTGTTTTGGTTAATTTTGTTTGTTTTGTTTTTTACTTTCAGATAACATTTGTAGTTATTAATTCATTACCTTGGTCTTACCTATTCCTGATAGAGGTAACCCATGGAAGGCCAGCTTACCAGGATTCACTTTTTTTTTTTTTAAACCTCCCACAGATCTAGCTATAATCAGTTTTAAGGATATATCCATTTGTCTTATGTTGAAATTTTTGTGGCCACCATTTGTAAGTTCATAAATATTATAATTTCTGGAATGCATCGCAGCCATTCAAAATCTTAACTTTTAATACTATCTGCATGCCTACAGAATAAGGCATACTCTTTGACTCAATAGTCAAGATGTTCCATCATCTAATTTCAGCTCATTTTTAGGTTTCTTCAATTACTAATATCTTCCTTAGAATTCTGAGCATGTTGCCATATTCCTATTCTTTATCTAGTGCCTTCTCTGAAATGACTTACTTCCCAACTTCTGTTGGTCCAAAATTCTATCTATTGTAAAAATTAACTCAGGAACCTCCACTGTTTGACCCTACCTTGTGGAGTTTTCATCTTGTTTCCTTCTTGACTCCTTATGTCTGTACTAAAATCATCTTACACTTTTCTGGTATTTACTGATCGTCATACTTTGAGCTTACTCTAGACCCCTGGGATACCTTCTTTATATTCAGTAGAACAATACTCTGCCTTAGATATATTTTTGTTCATTTAAATTGAATCTCCAAAGTAAAGGACAACAGGAGACGTAGTCTCTAAAAAAAAAAAAAAAAAAAGAATGAATAAATAAATAAATAAATGAATTGAATCTCCAAAATTGCCTACAATAATTTTCTGCTAAAATTAAAAAGGGTTGGGTAGTTAGTAGGTAATAATATAAAATTCTGAGTACAGTAGTGTCTTATTTGTACAGCACATTTTAGCATTAAGGCTTGTCCATGATAGAAAACTTAAAAACAAAGATTTTGCTTTTTCAGGCTCTTTTTGTTAACCATTTTGGTGGAAATGTTATTAGAGTCTGTCCTGCATGTGAACTATGAAACACAATGTTCCGTTACATTACAAATACATTACAAATACAATACATTGTATTCCTGGATGGCTTCAGCAGCATCATGAAGAATGCCATTGATTAGGATGTATCCAATCTATAATTTTATATTTTGTGTTTCCTACATCCTTCTCATAGCCCATGCCCTGAAGTGGGTTAAGGAGCACGTTGAAAGAGAGTTGGTGTTATTACTTCATAGAAGGTAATAGAGGCAAAAATTTATAATAGTTATAGAAATGGGAACTGGTTGTTAACCCAGTAGAAATTCAACCAAAACCCAGAATTCAACATAAAAACAAAAAATGTCTGTGGCTACCAAGATTTTACAGATGATATAATAGGCTCTGTCTTGCAGTTACTTAAAATAGAAGTAGGTAAATATCTTCTAGGAAGATTTAGATCCAGTCTTTGCAGAAGGAGGAGATGAACACCTATGACCTCTCATATCTTTTTTTTTCAGCCTAGTAATTAAGAACTCAGGGTTGTAAGTTTCTTTTTAAGGAACCTTTTATTTTGTCCATAAAAACTGCTCATTTAACAAGCTAATATGAAAATTAGCAAGAAGAAAGTGGTAACTTCTCAGCTGCCATTGGCAAATATGTGCAGTGTGCATATAGAAAACTAGAGGTTTAAGCTTGTTCTCCAGCAGACAGGAGATTTGGAATGGTCATCCATGGGATTGAGCGCTGCTCTTGGAATAAGTTGTCTCTTGCTTTCTAGGGCAGCTTGTCTGAGGTTTGTCAGAGCAGGTTTCCTCGATACCATTTGCAGAGCTGGCTGTCTGGAGTGACCGAAGGACAGCAACCTCCTATCTTATGGGTCATGTAACACTTTACTCAAAACTTAAGTGAATAGAGAAAGGAGTGACTATCATGGGTTGAAACGGATACCACATTTGTTTCTCCTGGATTCTGAAATTCTTTCTCTTCCCCAGTCAAAAGTTTTAAAGTCTTTCCCATTTCTGTTTCCGTGTACACAAACCACTCAGTTCAGTCTCCATCCCAAACAGATTTCACATAACTCAGCAAAGTTCCTTAACCATAAAACTTTTGTGATTCCTGTTTTGCAGGGCAAAGCAAGTAGCTGTCCTCCTTCCAGGTACTCCTGGAATACCAGAGTGTCTCCTGGTAGGCCAGAGTCTGCCCCTGCTGCTGAACTGCCCAACAGTACCTTTATCCCAGTAACTTTTTTGTGAGGGTTCATTTTGTTATCTTGATATTTTTGAGGTGTACAGGTCACTTATTTGGTATAGAACCCCTCGATTTGAGTTATTTTGAGATTTTTTTGTTATTAGATTCAAGTTACACATTTTTTGGCAGGAATACCACAGAGGTGATGCTCTCTCCTTCACAGTGCATCTTACAGATAACCTGATAATTGACTTGTCCTATTGCAGACTTGAGGTGGGTGGTACCTGCCAGGCTTCTTTGGTGTAAACTTTTTTACTTTTGTATTCAGTAAATATCTGGTAAGAAAATACTTTGAAATTACATAAAATATTTCTCTTTCAGTTTTCTATCATTCATGATTTGTGTCTGAAATAATTACTATGGTAATTACTAAGTGGTGATTTTACAGTTTTTTTTTTCCTGCTTTTTAGTTGACATTTTCCATATGATATAGCTTTATTTATTAATTTCATAATTATTTCATTTATATGATCACTTGTTCTCTATGGATTCAAGGGTTTTTATTTTATTCAATTGATTATAACTTGTTGCTGTCATTATTTGTTTTGACATTCAAATTGTCTAGATTTATTCAGTGGGAACTGCATCAACTGACTACTATATAAACCACACACTTATCAGTTATGTAAATCACCAATTAACTATGCACGGAGGCATTTTAAAATTTAGAGTCAGTTTATTTGTGGACTAATCATGAAAGTTTGCAAGCAGATTCAAATCTTAACTTTGTTTAATATTAAAGCTGTGCAGTGTTTCAGGGTTGTATTTCAACAACTGTTCAAGAGGCAATAGAAATAACTGGATGAATCAGGCATTCATTTCATTCAGCAAATCCCCTTTGCTGACATTTCAATGATCTTACTTGGTCAGGGGATTTCACCTAGGCTTTTGTGAAATCTTTATGCTATCTAAAAACTGAGTCTGTAATTAGTGTGTGGTGCTATGAGATTGACCCTGTCAAAACCAAAATGTGGTTATCAGTTGTCCTTCTATTGCTTAAAAATCATACACATAACTGAATTTCAGAAAAATAAGAAATACAGTAAACTTAAGGGAAGATACTTCTGGGTATAATTGAATATTTTTGTTTCTTTGTCATTGAGAATTAAAAATTAATTTTCTATTCCATTCTTTTCCTCTTCTGTTTCTAAAACTGAATTTCTTCATTTGGTATATAGGGAGTCCTAGGTATATCTTTTCTTTAGCCTCTTCATTATTCTTTGCTGAGAAAGAGGAATCACCCCTTAACAGGGAAAAAAAAAAAACATCTTCTTGACTTTAAGCTCCCTGCTTTTCTGCCCTTCTAGGTCCATCAAGGAGATTGAGAAAGAAAGCCACATACTTCATCTCTGTGTAGAAAGGTGTGATGTTGGAGAGTAATCACATCTACTCTCTCAAAAAGAAAACTTTCTCTGGAGGTTAGATGCTAGCTACTGGCTGAAACCTTGTATCATATCTAAACTGATAATAAATTTTATGGTAATTTTGATTGCTAGCTAGCGACTTCTAGTTTTAATAGTCTGCTTCAATCGACAACTTTGAAAGAGCTACCAAACTTAAACAACAGAATTTAATCTTAAACAGATATTTAGAGTGGTTTTGTCATGCCTGTAAATTACTTTTTTGGAACAAGTTTTTAATAGCTAGTTTCCTGTTTCTTATAGAAAGTTGGAGTTTTAACTTTGGAATTTAGATTAGTTGGGTTCCAGTAAGCCATGTTTTGCCTGGCAGTGGTAAGCACTAAGGAACTGGCAGTATACAGGGATCACTTGTTTCTGCCAGAAGGCAAGTTGCATCTAATATCGGGGTAAATAGTTGTTCCCAAGAGCTGGGTCCCAGCCTGACAAGCCTGGGAAGACACTGTATTTCTCTAGTGCAAATATCTGGTCATCTCTACACTGTTGCAGTCAACTTAAGGCTGCACTTGACAAGAGGTTACCTGCTGGTACAGAAGGGCAGAGCTAGTGGTGACTGAAATCCAATCCTGGTTCCTGTCACTTTACCCTGGACAGACTCATCCTTTAACTCTGCTGGGACATGTGATTTCACTCTTATCCATGATGGGGTAGTGATTATGAAGCACTCACTTGAAGCTTATTCTCTCAGACTGCATGGCAAATATTTTATTTCCTCACATTTAGATCAGCCTCTCACTCCCAGCATCAAAGGTAGGTTTGTAGGAACCGTGGCAGGTGTCTCTTGGGAACATGATAAATGACGGAAATACTTCAACTCCATGTGAGGAGTTAAAAAAAAATGAGTGATGGAACTATAAATTTGATGTGTCATATTTACCAGCCTATACAATTTTTTAAATTGTTTTCTCTTTTTTTAACCACACTGACCATTTTTATAAAAATTACTAATTGCACACTTCCTTTACCAGAGGTAAGCTTCATGGAGGTAGAGACCTTGGTGTCTGCCTCCGTTTCACTTCCTAGAGAACCTAGCACTTAATAGGTCCTTGTTTGTTAAACAAGTGTTAAGTTAATTCCTTGAGAAGCATTTTTTTTTTGAGACTGTGTCTCGCTATGTTGCCCAGGTAGTCCCTATCCTGCAGACTCAAGCAGATCCCCAGCCTCAGCCTCACAGGTAGCTAGGATTACAGGTGCACACCACTGCACCCAGCGGAGAAGCATTTTTTTTTATATGTTTTCTCATACGTGATTCTAAGGGAGGAGACTTTTATTTTATTAGAACTTAGTTTGCTGTTACTTCCAAATGATGTTAAGTGTGTTTCCTTCTTTCTTTTGAAGTCTGGTATTTTTGTTCAAGTGCATTTTGTACCTTAAGACCTTTTAACTTGCATCAGAAAGATTGTCATTACCTACTTACTATAAACCTTAGAGAAAGGGAAGCTATTGCAAAATTTGCATTTTTTAAAGTTGAAGAGACATTTGTCTTTTCTTTTAATTAGATAATTCATTTCTTCATGCATTTATTTTAGAAGAAAAACTCCAACCTTTATCTTAAGAAATGCTAAGAATGCTTCTCTGTGCATAGTTTTCCCAGCAGCTCTGCTCCCTGCATGAGCACAGTAAAGACAGTCATTAAAGAATAGTAATTTATGCTTTTGAAATGCTGCTTGAATCTTTGATAGCCTTTTCTAAGATAGCATCTTCATTCCTTCTACTCCCCCATCACACTTGTTGGAAGTCCAGCAACTGTATCTTTAGACTCCCTGGTTTTAGAAGACATGTTTTAAACTATGTAATCAACCGCAATGATAATACACTTTAATAGGATTCTAGTTTGTAATATAACAAGGAAATGAGTATTTTTCCTTATTTTCTCATATGTTGCTCTAAAAACCTTTGTTATTACTGTTTTATTACATTGGACTGAAGTACAATATATTTTAATATGCTAAAGATAACATTGGGGTTGAAAATTGAGCTCTGAGTGATTTATTTAGAGGTTGACTGTTACTGAATGCGTTGAAATGACTTGCGTAAAGCAGTGCAGCTAGTGATTTGTCTTATTTTTAATGTCATAAATAATAGCAAATAAATAGCTCTCATAGAATAGTTTGTATTCATTGCTTCAATGAAAACATTGTAAATATAAAGCATACGGCCTGTAGCTAATGTTTTGCTTTAAGTAACTCAAAAATTTTGTCAGGTTTTAGCATGCAAGTGGATTTTTTTTTAAACCTTTTGTCTGTTTGATTTTCTAACATTGATCAACATTTGCAGAGTCAGTTTGAAAAGCACTAATGGTGAATCTCAGTCAGATAATTGGTATGAGAAAACCCAATCTTTAGCCATAAATGAAATATTAGCAACACCTTCTTTAGAGCCAGGACTTATACATCCTAAACTCCAATCTTTGAGCACAGAGCCAACCATAGAGTACGTGCACCAAAAGAGAGATTTACTGAAGGAGTAAATGAATACATGAATGCCCAAATCTGCTCAGTTCCTTCCTTGCATTACTGAATTACCTACCAGATCTCACCCAACTAGTTTATGATAGACTTGGTGCTTGTTCTTAGAGCTTCTGAGTCTTAGCTTTTGTTTGCTTTAGTTATTTATCCCTTTTTCCCTTTCTTCAGCAAACATGCTTTACATAAACTGTGCCAGCCTATGTGATGAGACCATAAGGATAAAAGATCCAGTTCTTGCCCACAGGGTAGTGGACAGACAGACACATGGGATTCTTTCCAACACTCTTGTCCATTTACCCAGTTAAGCTATGGGTAAGAGAAGCGTATTTCCGTTTTAAAAACAGGAACAAAAGGAGTTGTGTTCTTTTTGTTGTTGTTGTTCTTTTTTTAAGAGACTAGGTTCACTATGTTGCCCAGGGTTGTCTCAAACCTATGGACTCAAGTGATCCCCAGCCTCAGCTTCCCAGGTAATTGGAATTACAGGCACGCGCCACCACGCCTGAGTCTGGAGTCATATTCTTATTGGTGAACTCAGTGTTTTATATACTCAGCTTTGGTTTCAAGGAAAATACCACCCCCTCTATTTTTTTTTTTTTTTTTTTTTTTGTGGAACTGCAGGCTCATGTTGCCCGGGGTACCACAGACTAAAGCAATCCCCAGCCTCAGCTTCCCAGGTAGCTGGGATTACAGGCGTGTGCCACCACACCCAGCTATATTTTTTGGGAACTAGGTCTTGCTAAGTGCTCCCAGGGGGACTAAAACTGTGAACCCTGGCCCTGGCCACAGCTTCCTAGGCTACCACTTACAGGCATGTGCCACCATGCCTGACCGGAAATACTTCCCTTTGACATATTTTCCAGCTTGTAATATGAACATTATGATTAAAGTGGAATATTCAAAAATAAAATTTAATAGCATTTTCTCTTGACAATAAATCTAAACATTTAAAATCGTGACTGGTTGTAGTGTTTTTTAAATACCAATTTGTTTTGGTAAAGCAAAAATTTTCTTTTTATTTGTTTAAAATTCTGTTAAGAAAATACTGATTAGGATTTTTTTTTCTTTTCTCCTCTACTGGTTTGTGTGTGCTTAACATGTTTTTACTCTAAATATGATAGTGCTACACTTTCATATTTACCAATATAAACGCCTCTGTTCTGTAATTTATTTAAATTGAGTCATACTTTGGGTTAATGTCATTAGCAAACTCCTTTTTGCAGTAAAATTATTTCAGATTATTTTTATAAAGTATGTAAAAATAGTTGAGTGGATTAAAAGTAAATTTAACTATAATGCATAAGCTGTTCATCCACATTGGAAAAATATACAATGCAATTATATAGCAGAAGGTATTGAAAAAAGTTTTGCTGAAATCTTAGGGAAAATGTAATAGAAGTAGACTTTATTATTTTATTTATTTATTTGTTTATTTATAAGTAGACTTTACATAATACATATTTGCATGTGTCCTTTTGGGAGGAGTGGATTAAATTGTCATTTAATATGAAGCATAGAGTATTTTTTCTTTGAAAAAGGAGTATATTTATCTTTTGTACTAGACTGCAAGGAGGCATTAAAGTCTTGTGAAAATTACTGAAGATTCACCTAAAGGACACTCCTGCTAGACAATCAAATAATAAAGTATAATTGGTTGTAACTTATCAAGTGTTTGAACTCGGAAATTCATTAAAAAAGATCCTTATGAACAACATTAGAGAATGAAAGGAGCCAGTTCATTATCTTGAAAATATCTAAAAAAATTTTTTTGGAAAGGGCATTAACCTGCTTTTCTTGTGTGAAATTTATCACTAGGTAAATTAAGGAAGGTATCTTTTCATAAGGGTGTTGAGCTAACAAATGAAATTGAAATGATAAAATTAAAACATAATTTTTCAGTTCTATCAATGAATTAATGGATAACATTGGCTAGCAATAGCTGCAAACATTGCAAAAAAGGGTGGGGAAGGGAAGACAACCAGAAGTATATACTTTATGCTTCCTGATCATGGAACATACCACCATTGGCAGTATTGCCACAGGAACAACCCCAAGTCTTTTCACTCCTCTGGGTCCAGCTGCCATTTTACAAGTATTCAGAGAAAAGGGGAACAAATTGAACTGAATTTTGTATTTGTAATCCAAGTTGTGAAACAGATGAATTTTCTAAGGGGAAGGGCTTGAGGAAGGAATTCATAGATGAAAAGTCTTCCTTTTTAAAATTTATGTATTTTTATTCTTCAGTTCACAACTTTGGTAAATGGTTATTGGAATGCTTCCTCCTCTCTCTGATGCCCCCTCCGTTCACTCAGACCCTTCTCTCTTTGTTGTTTGTTAATCTTTGTTAAGTTAGTTAGTCTCTTTCTTTCCTGTGGCAGTGTCCTTTCACTGGGAAAGGGACTGTGTTCTTGGGACAAGGTGAACCGTACTGGTAGGTTTTCAGTGTTAACCTTGCATTGGGCAGCCAGTCTATCTTTATTTGTGGTCTGTCCATGTTTTCTCGTTGCTGGCAGTCTTCTCCAATCCCTTCTCTGTGTTGTTTTGCTGCTTTACTTTATGGTTCTGGCATCTGGTTTAGGGGGCTCACCCTCAGCCAGTGTCAGTGAAGTTTCTCTGTGGGTACAGGGTACAGGTGTCTGAATCACCATTGTAGATCATCTCTCCCTCAGTTTGCAACTTTTTGTGGGGCCAATGTCCCAACTCTGTGGCCTTCCTCTCCTGTAGAGTGCTCTATTAGATGGTGTCTCAGAAATGAGATTTTGGCGTCTCCAAACCTGGTAACCACCTTGGTGTGGATTCGCGATATTTTGTCTCCCTGGTTGTTTTCCAGTCCCACATGTACTGGTTCTCTCAAAATTCCATCTCCAATGTCCAACTCAGATGTGTGGGCTGGATGTTTACCTGGTCCTGCACCCATTCTGTGATGGTGTTTTTATTATTTATGTTCTTCTATCTCCTGAAGATTAGCTGGAAAGTGAAACAGAAGGCTCATTCCCACCCCCACTCCCTCACCTGTCTGTGTGAGGGCAGGGCCTGGATGGCTGGGCAGGCACATTCCCAAGCCCCCTTGGGATGGGGTTCTGACCGAATCCTACCTGGGTCATCCCAACTTGTAGATGACTGTCCTGTGCAACCACCCACTGGTGGGCAAGGCTAAGACCCCAACTGGACCCCTCTCCCAGGCTCTCCAGAACAGGGGGCCTACCCAGAGTTCCTTGCCACCTTTGCTCCCTGCTGGAAATGGAGCTCCTATGTCCCAGGTCCCCAAGCATGCAAGCAGTCATGTGACTGCTTACTGGTGGGCAGAGTTTGATGAAAACAGTCTTAAAAGGTTTTTAAACTTCTTTTTAATGGATAAGACTATATTATAGTGATCTGGAGATATGTTGGTGACAAAAGTATAAAGAAACATAAGGGACTACTTTACAGTCAGGAAAGAGGTGGTTAGCATGGGACAGATGGAAGGATTTAGGCAGTAGCAGGCAAACTGCAATTTATAAAATTGGGTGAATACTACAGGGGTGGTTAGTAATGATCCACTAAGCTATACATTTATTAAGTTGCTCTGTAGTTTTCTGTGTCTGTTTTATTTTTTTTTTTAAAGAAAGTGATGGCCTTAAAATGGGAGATCACACCCTGTGTTATCTTTCTTAGAACTTAGGGTTTTTTGTTTTTGTTTTTTAAACTCTTAACTGGAGTCATTGTATCAGTGATGTTTTTAAAAGAGAAATTGTTTTTTCACCTTTACTGCTTTCTGATTAAACTGTGAATATATGAGTATCTTGTGTGTTAACATCAGTTCTATGTCAGACTTTGCAGAACTGTGGAAGGAAATGTATTGAATCATATCCTCAAGTGTTGAGTCTAGTACAAGGAACAATGTTCCTGTAAATTATGCCTCACTTGACAGCCTAGAGAAACATAATTGAATGGTAGTATGTTAACAGAGTGATAATAAAATAGAGAATTTGAACAAGGAATAGCTCTGCAGAAAATAGGGATGCACTGAAGAGAAAATATGCAACAGAGAAGCCAGAGGAATATAGATGGGACACTGCAGCATTGGAACTTACTTGTTTGCTGTTTTCTATTTTTTCTTTCTCTCTTTTGGTTGGTTAAAAATGCAAAATTAAGAAAAGCAATACTAACAGAAGCTGTGAAGTATAGAAAATTGCCCTTACTCCTTGAATGTGGAGTGTTTAGCAGATCTTTAGGCAGGCATGGGAACGTGCTTACATAAGAACAAAGATCTTTAAGGTTAGATTTTAAGAAAGGAAAAAGAAAAAAAAACAGACTGTCTAAATATATATTGAAATGAAGTTCTACTGATTGTTTATTGCAAAAACAGGTTTCTTTCTTCCTAAGGTGATTCTCTGCTTATAGATTAGAAGCCCTACCCGGTGGTTTGCCTGGTGTTGGAGCTCTTTCCCCAAGGAAATTAATGAGATTTTTTTCCTACCAAAGCAGGGGATACCATCTGAGGACCCTGACAACATTCTATCCCTGCAGCTTTACAGTTGCATCCTGTTAAAAACTTGCAGTCCATAATGAATGTTTTTAGAGAGGAAATAAAATGAATGATGCCTGTGAATTTGTTTTAAATGTTGTTTATTTTCCCAAATAATTTATATAAATCTTTCTTGGAGAGGGAGGGAATCTGTCAGGTTTCATTAATAATATGGGGTTTTTCAGAGGCTTACTTTGAAATAACCTCCCTGCCAGTTTTTATAAACTAAGCATAAACTTTCTTTGACCTCATCACACATAATTAAATAGTTTTTGAAGGGTTAAAACCAGCTACGAGGTGATTTGGTATCTCAAGCTCTGTT
Organism: Uropsilus gracilis; assembly: GCA_004024945.1. NCBI lineage: Eukaryota > Metazoa > Chordata > Mammalia > Eulipotyphla > Talpidae > Uropsilus > Uropsilus gracilis. The sequence continues at coordinate 13,538 of PVHY01004398.1, read as the reverse complement.
CTACTGCAAAATTATATAGGAAGTTTCTTTTGCGTCTCAAGCAGGGTAATTATAAGAGACGGTTACATAATTTACAGTTTCAATCTGAACGTCCATAATCACTACTTCCACCTAGTTGTATGTACTCCCAAGAGTATCTGTGTTATACTTTGATTTGTAAATGATGATTACAAGTGTGATTGATTGCTTACAAAGTAGCATATTGAACTGATTTTTTTTAGAGTCTCTGTTACTTAGTTTGTGGTTCTTTCAGAAGCCATATACTAGTTAACAAATTAAACTCTCAGAACTGTTTTCCTTATAAATTTGAAAAATGAATACACACACAACCTAACTAGAAAAGTGCTTAGAATATAAGTAGCATTCTACTATTGAATTTACTACTAAACCATTCCAGTCCTCTGAAAGTTGAAAGGATGTCCTTTGTTAATAATGAGCACACAGTATAAAGGTTTATGGGAATAGTAGTAGCATTCTATGGCTAACGTTGTGCCCATTTCGGTGTATTGTGAAGTACGAACCCTTTGTCCTGCAAGTATCAGGGAGTCAGTCTACCTTTGAGAAAGATAGCACTTACTAACTGAAGAGAGAGTAACTGATATCTTTAGCACTGCTGCTGAGGAAATTGCATATGTTTTTGCTTTTCCAATACCTAACACCTAATCATAGCCAACTGGAATTTTAAGATTCCTATACTGTTGAAGGCCAGATTCTTACATGACATTAAGTCCACTGGCAAACCCACTAGCCAGTTATTGAAACCTCAGATCCTATCCCAGTGAGCATGGTACTACATATCTGTCAAAAATAGGCTTGTCAGTAACCCTGTAGGGACACTACTCTTATACCAGAGACTTGTCACTTCAAATCCTCTTTGAAAGTGAGAGTATGAAAGACAGAAAATAAATGAAAAGAGTAGTTTTCCGTTTGTCTAGGAAATAGAACTTTGTCTAGGACATCTAGAGATTGTTTCTCTGCCTTATATTTTCAACTTTAGTTGCTCAATCAGATTGAATGATGGACGGTGCTTTGATTTGAGAAAGTTATCTCAAAGACTGACAGGTTCTCTTTTGATATACTTTGAAAACAAAAATTTTCAAGAGATTTGTATACTTAGTTTTTTCTTTCTTCAGTCTTGCTATATATTTGTGTTTGCTATGTGAAAACTCATCATCCAGAATTGGAATTGCAACATACTTTGTCCTATTTTTTGAAAATTACAGCTGGTACTCAGTGAGAGACAGCATTTCGGGGGGGGGGGGGGG